>PVJX010024460.1:0-28060 GCA_004027295.1 Dolichotis patagonum
AATTCTTCTGCCTTAATCTTCCAGAGTACTGGTAGTATAGGTCTTAGCCACCATGCCTGGCTGCAATTTTTTTAACATTTTCAGTCAGCAATTAGTTGAAACCATAAATGCAGAACCTACATATATGAGGGGCCAATGGCATATCTGAAAATACAAGCTGGGCATGGTGGCACACCCCTGTAATCCCAGCACTAGGGAGGCTGAGGCAGGAGAATTGTTGCAAGTTTGAGACCAACCTGGGGTACAAAGTGAGCCCAAGGCCAACCTGAACTGTATGGTGAGACCCTGTCTCAAAAAGACAAAAAAAAAAAAATAGAAAAAGAAAGAAAATATGGCGTAGGCTCTTCCACATTTGGACCATTTCTATGGTTTGATACAACTATGTGCAGACATTCAGATAATTCAGATAAAAACACATCTTACCAAGACAGTAAGTTTTGGAGCATGGCATAATGGCACATGCCTGAAATCCCAGAACTTTGGAGTCTGAGATAAGAGGGTCAAAAGTTTGAGTCCCATCTGAGTAACTTAGCAGGACCCTGTCTCAGAATAAAAATAGTGATGTAGCTCAGTGATAGAGCACCCCTGGGTTCAACCACCAATACAAGAGAGAAAAACAGAATGATTTGACACTAGCACACAAGAGAAAGAAAATGTGAACTCTAGAAATTAAATTCAAGCTATTTTCTGTGCAGAGTAAAAAATCCAGGCCTACAGACTTCCAAGACTTTCCTGGTAGAAGAGTATGGGCAGACCTGTGGCCTACTTCAAAGATAGTACTACTCTACTCAGGCTATAAAATGAAAACCATAGTATAGCAGTCGTAGTCGTTGTAGTGTTCTTTTGTCTTGGGATTTGGGGCATATGGGACTTAGAACCCACATGTAAAATGAGTCAAGTGGTAGGGCTCGAGTTGTAGAGTCAAAGCAGGATTGGTGGGACGTAGAGCCTTCGTGTGTACAGTTGCTGCTTTTGCTTAAGGCTATCTGGAGGAGTTGCCTGGTGTATTAAGTGCATGTCTTGATCATCACCCCTTCTAGAGTGCTGTGATCCCAACAGTGAATTCTTGAGGAAAGACATGCATTTATGAAAGGGGGACTCACAAAAGACAGCAGGCTTAAATGTCTGTCTGTCTAGGAGCAGTTAATAAGGAATAGGGGGAAAACCTGAAAAGGCAGGCTTCAGAAGATTGTGAATATGTCTTGGGATCATCCATCTCTTTCTAGCAAGGTGACTTATCATTCACACTCCCCCCCCCTTGACCCATGTGCTTTACTGACTGTTCCTCATTCAGTCATTTGAATTTCAAGTCACTATGCAAGGAAGTTTTCATGTAATAATTTCTGTTCCTGTCGGGCAGTCCTGAAAAGTCATAACACAAAATCCAGTCCTCCAAGTAACTGTATTTAGTTCTTTTGGAGAACAAACACAGGGTTTAAACAGAGTTTAGATATATTCTAGTCCCTTTGGATGCCAGAGATCACCATGAAGAGTCCCCGTGGCCTTCCCCAGTGACTGAAAACAATCCCCAGCATGAGTCTTCTGTGATTCTCTTAACCCTGGCTCCCTCTTGCCTGAGTTTACATCACAGAGTTCCTGATAGAAGCCTGTATCTCAAATGCAGAACTTTTCTGGCACATTTAAGTTTTAATTGATTAATTTGAAGATTAAATTTTTGTTATTGTTTTAAGACAGAGTCTCACACTGTATTTCAGACTGGACTTGAACTCATTGTGTAGCCCAGGCTGCTCTTGAACTCAGTGATCTTCCTACCTCAGCTTCTCTAGTACTGGGATTACAGGTGTGTGCCACCAGGCCCAGCTAAAAGATTACTAACCATTAATTTGACAATTTCTCAAGTATATAAAGTTTCTAAAGATATTACATGTTATTAGAGTAGATCTTTGTTACAGGTATGGTTTAGCAAGAAAGTTGCTGTCATAGCTTTTTTCCACTAGGTGGCATTTTCCCTTCTACTTTGTATTTCCTTCCTCTGAAACCTGCTCCCCCAGTACTGGGGAGTAAGCCTAGGTAGGCCTTGCACATGCTGGGTTAGCATTTTTTTTAACCAGGAGTCAAATTCAAAACCTTGCACTTGCCAGGCAGGTGCTTGTGCCGATAGCTATATCCCCGGCCCCATCCCTTTTTTATTTATTTTGAGACAGGGTCTCAGTAAACTTCCTAGGCTAGCTTTGAACTCATAATCCTCCCACCTCAGGCTCACAAGTGGCCGGGATTACAAGCAGGCACCAGTGTACCCAGCTTTCATTTACACAATTATAAATTGAGAATCCCAAAGAATGTTTATTCACGTTGGCTTTTTTCTATTGATATTTACTATTCTGTTTTTGTTTTTTTTTTTCTTGGTACTGGGGATTGAACTCACAACCTCGAGCTTGCCAGGCAGGCCCTTACACTGCTGAGCTAAATCCCCAGCCCGATATTTCCTATTCTTAGAAGTTAAAATGGAGAAAAATTTAAATTATTTTGTTTGTTTGTTGTTTTGTTTTATGACACAGGGTCTTGCTATGTAGTTCAGGCTGGCCTTGAACTCACTGCGTAGCCCAGGCTGACCTCAAACTTGCAGCCATCCTCCTGCCTTAGCCTCCCAAGTGCTGGGATTACTGGTGTGTTCTACCATGCCTGGCAAAATTATATTTACTTGGCTGGGGGTTTAGCTCAGCGGCGTAAGTACCCGCTTGGCAAACACGAGATCGTGAGTTTGATCCCCAGCGCGCGCGCGTGCGCGCACACACACACACACACACACACAAATATATATATATATATATATTTATTTACTTGATAACAAAAATCACCCCATTACATGTAAACATAAATGATATTTTTCTGAAAAATAATTATTTCCAGAACAAAAAAGGATGTTAGTACCGAGCAACACTGATTTACCCTTTACAAGTCTCTTTAATGTGCCACTTAATAAAAATCAACTGGATTCACATAATGGTTCTGAATTCAGTCTGTTGCAATATGTCTTTTTTTGTTTTTGTTTTGTTTTTGGCAGTACCGTGTGAGATTCTTTGAGTCGGGGGCCTCCGTAAATTGCCAAGACTGGCCTCAATTTTGTTGCCTCAGCCTCCCAGGAAGTTAGGATTGTAGACATGTACCACTATATTCAGCTTTGTCCAAGTATTTGAAGAAAATCTAAATTTACACAGATAGGCAGTTGAAGGGAGGAAAGTAACTGTAGTTATTCTTTTGTGATACTTCATCAAAACTCAACAAGTGGTAGTTAGTTGCAATGTGGAATGTGAAACCCTAATCTGAACTTTTTGTCCTAAAGCCATGAGTTTGCATTACACTTCCAACAAGTCTTTTTTTTTTATTTATTTAAAGAGAAAAAAAATCAAAACAAAACAGAATAAAGAGTAGCAACAATACAGAATTCCAAGGAAAAGAACAACAACAACAAAAAAAAACCACTAAGAAATCATTACTTGACAAATTACATACTGACATCTTGGAAGTAGTTGTTCAAATTACAAAATTAAAACATGCAAAGTAGACATTCAAACAGTGATACTGTTAACAGTTCTCCACGATCTGACAAAAACAGCAGTATGGTCGTCCATCTCAAACATACATGCAATTATATCAGAAGGGTAAAATTAAACACAGCAAAACAGAACAAAGCGGTCACAAGAAAGCAATGTAAGAGACCTAAATTTCAAAGCTAGACAATTGGAGATATTCACTCTCTGTCATATTGACTCTTGTTTTCTTCCAAATAGTTGTCCATATTGTCACATACAGGGAACTCACATGAAACAATATAGTATGGAACTGATCTGAACAGGATGAGGAAGGCGTTTCAGGTCTTCAAGACCAGACAATAGGGAAGCCAAGAATGGCTGTCATAGTGTGTCTCATTCTCTTCAAAACAGCTGTCCATACCTTCATGTGTATTGAACTTAAACAAAACAAAACAAGCTAAAATCACTTTGAACAAAGAATGATAGTATTGCTGAATTTCATATCATGATATTACAGATTCAGCACTGGGTATTGTAGTGTCTCTTTTTCTTCAAAGTAGTTGTTCATTTCAACATGCGTTATATAGTTGCTTCTCGTAAACTGTTTATAAGCTCTACACATGCATGAGTCTCTACATGTGTATCTATCCTTTATTAGAGGGAAAAACAAAACAAAGCAAGACAAAACAATTCCTAGAAAAGCATGAAGCAAAAAGTCATATAAAACCACAATACAAAGTGATCTACAATGGTTACCATGATGTCTCAGCAGTATATAACAACATTAATAAAAACAAAGCATTGGAAATATTATAAGACTTCTAAATATTATAAGACTTCTATTATAAGGCAGGCAATAATCAAACCAGAGTGGGTATCTTAGTGAATCTTGTCATCTTCAGTGTAGTTGCCTATACTCTTAGACTTGATGCTATCAATCATAACAGATTTGAATAAAATCAGTCAATACAAAATAGCAATCTAACAAACCAGATTCAAATAAGATCATTCATAATAAGACAGTATAAGTTATACAGGGCTTCAGATTAAGTTGATAGGAAATTAAGGATGATTACCATAATATATCCTCTTATTTTTGGGATAGCTGACCAGAACAGCATGTAATCCATCCAAGCAGAGTGATGAGAATAATGTAGATTTTAAATCTTGTTACCCCCATTAACAATATCCCCTCCTTCCTTTTTTTAGACAGTTCCTCCCCTTTCACTCCCATAGAGTGCACTGTTTGTTTTGGGTCCCACTGCCTCCCTATATAGAGCATCTCAATGGACCCTATCTCTTGATCTACTCTGCCTGTGTTTCTCTCTGTTAGTATTTCCAGGTCCTCTATACTAGAGATTATAGCCAATCTTCTCTGCCTCATTTCTGTTACTCTATTTTTCTGCCATTGGTTGTCTATTTTTCTCTTCCACTCCACTGTCTGCCCCATTCACTGAGGCCTCTCTGCCACTTTTTTCTGAAATGCACGTATTTCTCTCTCTAAAATGTCCTTTAGTATTTTTTGTAGGGTTGGATTGGTCCCCCATTGGTTTCAGGAACTGGAAATTCTCCAAGTTCCTCTTTGTCATGGAAGCATCTTGCTTCTCCATTAATTTCTAGAGAAGATACATCAATCTGGGCCGGAGGTTGTTCTCCTTCAGGGCTTGAATTATTTCACTCCAAGCTCTTCTTGACTTGATGGTCTGTGTCGAGAAATCTGCCATGATTTTGATGGGTTTTCCTTTATAGGTGATCTGTTTCTTTTCTCTGATGGCTTTTAATATTCTGTTCTTATATTGAATTTCTGGGATCTTTATGTGTCTGGGTGTAGCTCTGTTTTGGTTGTAGGTGGCTGGAGTTCTGTATGTTTCATACATCTGCATATCATTTCCTTTTTCTATGTTTGGGAAGTTTTCCTTAATTTCTGTGACTAGCCTTTGCAATTCCTCTGTTTTGACTCCTGCTTCTTCATTCGCATGCTTTATTCTTAAGTTATAGATCCTCTTGTCGTCCTCTAGCCTTCCAGTTGTTACTGCCTGCTCCCTTATTTTTAAGAGATCTTCCCTTTCATGATTACACATTGCAAGCCTATGTTCAATTTTTGATAGTCTATCTTTAGTTTCTTTCAAGCAGTTTTTCCAACTTTCTATGGAATCTTTAGTTTCCTGGTAATCTCTTTGAATCTGCTTCATGAATTCTATGTTTGCTTTATATTCTTCTGAACGTTTCTCTCCTTTTGTGTTCCTCCATTCTTCTGTCTGTGTCTTCTTGAGAGATGCTCAGCCTTTCTTTTATTAATCTACTTATCTCTTGTTTAACTTGAATTAATATTTCAGTTTTGATCTTGTTTACGAGGTCCCTAAGATATCTCTTTATGTCCACTGACGCTGTGTTTGATGTTGCATGTTTGCTGCCCTCAATCTCTTTTATATTTTCCTCTCCTGGATCAATATTCTCAGGGTTGGAGGCTGGGGGCTTTTTCTTATTTCTCTCTCTCGTCATGTTTTTGGTTCCTTCCATAGAAGTGTATAGTGTAATTCCCAGCCTCTTTTCTTGTTGGCTAGAGTTCTTCTGGAGCACACAGGCTAGGGGCTTCTGCCCTCTGCAGTCCACTATCAGAGAGTGAAGTGCAAGCAATGGCAGTGTACGCTGGCTCCTCCCCTCCGGGCCAGTCAACCTTTGCGGGCCTTCACTGCATCAGTGTGTGCCACACTCAGGGAATTAATTGATTTGTGATAACCCACTGGGTGCCAGCACAGTCCAAGCAGATCCCACCAATCCGCTCTGCGAGGGGAGCAACCAACTGAAGCCGCTTCCTTACAGAGTTAGGACTTTCCTGCCCAACTCCAATATGTCGTCCAGTTGGTTGCCCCTTTCCTGCAGGAGGGTCTTATTCCCATAACTCACCAC
This sequence comes from Dolichotis patagonum, assembly GCA_004027295.1. Classification (NCBI taxonomy): domain Eukaryota; kingdom Metazoa; phylum Chordata; class Mammalia; order Rodentia; family Caviidae; genus Dolichotis; species Dolichotis patagonum. Next base: position 6,405 of record PVJX010024460.1, read on the forward strand.
GTGTTGATGCCGGTTCCTGAGAGCTGCTGGGTTCCCTGACCTCTGACCTCAGCACAGCTGTAGCTCAAATTCACAGTGCCTCTGGGTGGGTCGTGTGCAGGGCCAGTTCTGGGCAAGTTGCGCGCAGGTCTGTTCAGCTCCATGCTCCGGCCACTCAAGCCAGTCGTATCAGCACGGGTTTGGTCGCTCAAGTCGATCTCAGGCATGAATTCAGGCGGCTTGGCCAGAGTGCCGTGCTTGCCAATCTTAGCTTCTCTAATGGTAGCCCCGGGAACTCATATTCGAGTAGTTTCTTTGACTTCAGTTTCTTCCTGAGTTGAGAGAATCCATCTCCCTCTGTTTGGGTCTCTCCAGGGTGTTCTATTCTGGCATTTGAGCTGTCTCTCTCAGAGAGGCTCCATATCCTGCTACCTCTAGGTCCGCCATCTTTCCGGTCTCCTCCAACAAGTCTTTTACCCACCAGTGGTTTTATATTATCAGGCAACAATATTGATTTCCTTAGTAAAGTAGATTTCCTAAATATTGATACATGTAGTTCATGGTTTTCAAAACATTGTATTTGTTAGTGACATCAGTGTTCTCATTAGACAAGCTATTGAGTGTTAAAAACCAGTCAGGGTTATAGTAGGGAGTACATTTTCCAAGGTTCTGGTAATTTTTCCATGAAAACTTTAAAATTTATTCTGAGTACTATCAGAGTTTTCCTTGGAGTGGTACACTTCATTTTTGAGAAAATGTCCATCCACCAAATAACACAAGTTCAGATTACAAGGCTGTTTGTCGGTCATTCTTATAAAAAAGTAGTGTTTCCTTGCCAGTCCCAGCACGGAGGATTTAAAGTTCAAGCTCAGCCTGGATCATTTAGTGACCTACTGAGACCTTGTCTCACAAGTTCCTTTTTTATAAAAGGACTGGAGATGCAGCTCAGTGCAAAGGCCCTGGGCTCCATCACAAGTCATGTGCTCATTCATGCACACACAGAGGGTGTTCCAAGGTACTAGGAACATAGTTCAGTGCAAAGGCACTGGTTTCAGTAGCCAGTTATGGGGAGTGGGAAGGTGTTCCTTGAAGAACCACTACTTCAGTTTGCAACTGAAACAATCATAGTGGTCCTTTTCCTTAAGGCTGCCATTCATTCTTTGGTGTGCAGCAAAAGTATTTTATGTACATCTTTCATATCATCACCTAATATAAAGGAGGTTTGCACTCAAGAATCAAGATTTAATTAAACTTGTCATTTTAATGCTTTGCCAAAGATATTCTTAAGTGAAATGGGCTGTTTTGTTTGTAACTATATCACATGAGGAAAAGGCAAAGGAACCAGAAGAGAGGGAAGAGCTGGTGGTCACATTCTGATATTTGAAAGTTTAAAAGGGAAAGGGGGTGACTCCCAGACTCAGAACGTGAAGCAGTGTGTAGAATTACACAGTAGGTGTTTGCCTTCACATTATAAAGAACTTTTTATCTTAGGCCAAAAAAGTGAGTTGAGAACCTATAAAAGAAATTTATAGGTTGTGTGTGGTGATGCACACCTATAATCCCAGCACTCCTGAGGCCGAGGCAGGAGGATCATGAGTTAGTTCAAGACCAGCCTGGACTACATAGTGAAGCTCTGTCTCAAAAAACAAAAGGCAGAAAAGAAATTTACAGGGTAAGTTTGGACTAAACCCCTAAGGAGTTCCCTGGGAACCTTCTGGGAAAGAGTATAGTAAAGAAGTCCTTGGGTACAGTGGAGACGCTTGATTGAGTTTTCCCAAACATTATTATCTGCTGACTTTAAAAAATGCCAGGACTGTGAAAATTGCACTAATTTTTATTCTTATAGTGTTTGGAAGTATGTATGATTACAGAGTCCCCCCTTTCAGGGTTTGAAGAAGAGATAACAACACTGGACTCACTTGCATAGGGAGTCTCACATCTTGTCCATCAGCTAGGGTGTCAGGGACTGAGTTCTGTGAGTGCTTAGATTGCTGCAGACTGGAAAAGAGGTCAGAGAGAAGCCAGCTGAGTATTCCACAGGCAGCTGATGCTACTTGTATGAATGAAAGTAGCACTTTGATTCCATTACTTTTTCTCTAACTTCCAGTTTCTTGGCCTTACCTCCTCAGGAAGTGGCCTGTCCATTACATATATGCTCTGGTTCCTCAACAGAAGGTGGCACTGCTGTCCTAGAAAAAGTGAAACTAGTAGTTGCAGTCCTGCAGCTCCTGTCTTCAGGCAAGGGGCGCCTGGTGGATCAAGTATTTCCTCCATTTGTTTACCCTTGGCATATGAGTGTCTCTCTTTGCCACTCTCCTCTGTCCATATTTTACCTTGGTTGCCCTGGAATGTTTTCCTTTGTTTATTTTTTTCTCCACTCCTACAGTTCCTGTGGATGGAGGTATTTCCACTCACTGACTGTCCCTAACACACCCTTCCTTTGAAAACAAGCATAGGGATTGATGATTTGGAGCTGGCTAGCAGGGACTGGGATTGCCGATTCCCTAAGGTCTCGTGGTCTAAACTCTGATTTAGGAAAAGAATCCTTCTGGCCCAAGGAGCAAGCATCTGTAAAAATAAAAAGAGTGTCTGGGTCAAGGAGTTAACATAATTGGAGAAAAATTGTTCTGGCATTTTTTAAAGGCATGTATGACCCTAAAGTAAAAGAAAACATTTTTTGAACTCTTGGAGAACAGGCACATTGGCTGATGCATGTGATCCCAGCTACTCAAGAGGCCAAGACAGGATCAAAAGTTTGGGCCCAGTTCAACTTAGCAAGACCCTGTCTCAGAATTTTAAAAAGTGGGGGGAGGGGTAAATGTTCTTGCCTTGCTTGCATGAAGGCCTGGATTTAATCCCTACTATTTTGGAGCAGGGGATTCTTACAGGCCAAAAGGACTACAGAAATGTGGAATTTACATCTTCAAGCCTGGCTAGTGGCCCTGTGGACAGAAGACTTGAGTGGCACCCTGGCTTGACTTCTACCTACATAGCCTACAGTCTACTCTGCCCAACTGTGAAGTCAGGGCTATGATACCCACTTTTCAGGGTAGCTGAGAAGGCAATGGTAGATAATGTATGTGAAAGTGCTTCTCAGGAAGAAATGAACCAGTGAGCAGCCTTTTTAGCATAACTGTGTCTAGTTACAAGCCCTCATCTTGCAGGTCTGAAGTTGCCTCATTTTCTCAGCATAGTGGTATGTCAGTAGTTTTTCACAGTCCTTATGCCAGAGAAATACCTAGCAGTCCTGTTTTGTAAGTAATTAGCTCCAAATACTAACCATTACTAGCCTTACAAGTCAGTCACTTGAAAAAATACATAAATGTGTGTGATATCTGGCAGATGTTAATTAGCACTGTGTTTCCTGTAGAGTTTTTATACATTGTGTATCACCTTTGTGAAACTTGCGGTACCTTGTTTCAAATTTGGGAACTGTAGTGGTAGATCACTTTAAGGTTGGGACGGGGTGTGATTTAAGTCCTCACATGGCCTCTGCTGTCTGTCCATACATACCTAACCTGAAATAGGTCAGGTTTCTTAGGCAGTGCATTCTTGACTCAGTCTAGACAAGGGTTTGTATGAGGCAGATCTGACTCAGCGCTTCTCTCATTCACCTCCACTCCAAGTCCTCATTATCTCTGATGTTCTGAAGTATCAAGATTCAAAGATCTAGAAATTGAAAACTCCTGAGTTGGGATTTGTTATTCACCACTGATCTTAGAACTTCCAGGAAGCCGAGTATGGTGGTGCACTCCTGTAACCCTAGCACTCGGGAGGCTAAGATAGAAGGATTGTTGCAAGTTCGAGACCAGCCTGGGCTACAAAGTGATCTCAAAGCCACCCTGTCTCAAAGGACAGAAAAAAAAAACCTTTCAGCAGCTGTATGAAGGCAGCTCTACAGATGGTGGTCTTAACGTTTTCTTTATTTATATTGCTTGAACTCTAGGTGTACTTGCTATACCTCCAGGCTCTGAAGTTTAAAAGCAGTAAGCTGGAATTTTCATGAACAAGTAGCATCAGGTTCTAGTCATCCTGATATAAAAGATTTAAAAGTACAGCCAGGGATTTAGCTCAGCGGCATAAGCGCTCACCTGGCAAGCACAAGGTTGTGAGTTTGATCCCTGGTACCACAAAAAATAAATAAGAGTACAGGTGGGGTGACATGGGATGAGACAGGAGCTATGGGTCCTTTTGTACCACTGGAAATAATTGTGTGCCACCAGGCCCAGTTCATTCTTTCATCTTTATGTTAAATAATAATTGTATATATATTTTGCATCCATTTTTGTTTGCATCTTCAATGTATTATTATTAGCAGAATGATGCAAATAATTTAAAACTAAATATATATGAATTGTATGGTATATGAGTTAAATATTTGTAAAGCTGGTGTAAGAAGAAGTATTTTTGCTAGGAGTGTTAAGTTTTCTAAATATTTCAAATGTGGAATAATTTTTTAAAAAGGAAAACCTTGGAGCCAGGCACAGTTATACACACCTATAATCCCAGCACTCAGCAGGCTGAGGCAAGAGGATAGATGGCTATGAGTTCGAGGCTAGTCTGAACTACATTACAAAACCCTGTCTCAAAAGGAAAGAAAAAAAAAGGAAAAACCTTCATTGAGATCCAACTCTTATTCTAGTAATAATGCCAACTTTAGCATTGTGTTTTTTCACATCAGTTCCCTCCAACTCATATTTGTGTCAGCTACACAGGATAAGTCCAGAATGAGTACATTATAGTAGCCAAGCCTGAATACATTTTTATAGTTGTTATTGAGTAAAATACCATGCATGTAGTTTCTGTCCAGTGAGATTATGTGTTGGACCAGAAACCTGCTGTGTTCATGTCAGATGAGAAGAAATAACCTGTCCTTTGAAGCTCCAGCTCTCGTTGGAAATCCACATGGTTCTTCACCCAGGAAGAGAGTAAATAGGCTTTGGTGGCTTTTCTTCTGTGAGTCCTGGAAGTTTCTAGTGTGAGGACAGTGATAGCACCCACTGTTCGCATGATTAAATCTTCAGGACCAGCCCTTCCGCTCTGATCTACTCAGGCATTAGTCACTGGGGCCCCCTGGATTTGGGAGTGGTTTCCCTGATCCTCATAGCTGGAAGGTAGTAAATCTGACCATCTTCTTCTTAAGTCAAGAGTTTAACACCTGCTCTACTCTGCGACCAGCTAGAGTCATTCCTAAATAGTATTTTTCCTCTTTTTACTCTTCAGTATTAGCTTATTACTGGTTTGACTAGCTTCCTTTACAGAAATCATTGCTGTTTGCAGCCTCTAGTCTTGGGTGATTCCAAAGTGATCTTTGGAATCACAGAGGCTTCAGTTTGAATTTCTTTTTTGGTTTTTTGAAACAGGGTCTTACTATATAGTTCAGCTGGCTTTGAGCTCACTTTATAGTCAAGGCTGGCCTCAAGTTTGCAGTGATCCTCCTGCCTCAGCCTCCCAAGTAGTCAAATTACAGTTCGTGAGCCACATACACAGCTAGTTTGATTTTCAGCATTGCCCGTTGTTTACAATACAAAGTATTCTTCATTGTACTTCTCCTAGGTTTACCTGTCTGCAAAATGAACATAATATTGTCTGCCTTGTAGGGCTATTGTAACACTCAAATAATGAACGTTTTTAGCGTGTTCTGTTTCTAGCATGGGAGGAAGGCTTGAACCTTCCATCTTGGTTTAGTGTTCCACTTACTCCTACCATATGTTCTTTTTTCTATGCCCCATAATCTGTTGAGTGCTGACTAGAGGAAAAAGTTATAGCGCTGCTCACCTAGGACCAAAGAAGAAAATAACCCTTGACCATCAGTGTTCTGGGAACCACCTGTTCTCACTGGGAATTGTAATGTGATCTTTGAACTTTTGAGAATACCCGATCCTGATAGTGTCTAGCGCTTACCTGGTGTTAGCATCATGAATGGCTTTCTTTTTAACACACAGGGCTGTTCTTGCAGAAGTGAAATTTCTAGAAGTTTATGGAGTGGATATGCTCAGGAGAACCCATCCTAGGATGGGGCCTAGAGGTCTGCCTGGGTAGTGACAGATCTGAAAAGACACAAAGGGCAGACCACAGAAGTCACTCCTATTGTCCACAGTGGAAGAAATCCAACCAGGTGCTTTTGTCCTGCTGCCTCCCTGAGAAGGCCTTGCTAAATCTTAAGCTGAACGCTTTAGGTGAAAGTACTGTAATTGCTTGAATTTGTGATCTCATGCAAAGGGGAAGAACAACCATTATTCTCTCCTACCCCTCTCTGGTGGCTCTACCACACCACCAGAGGGGCTTGTTCTAAGTAGACTGAAGCTGAGACTTCTAGAACCCCACCCAACTCCCTATGGTTCTGGAGCTGAGATGGATCCACTGCATGCCTGGTCGGCGCTATCTGTCATGCAAGCCCCAACATACCCCTTTCCTTTCAGACAGATGCTGTGGATTGCTAACCAAGGTGTGGCAAGGCTCCTCCTTCCCCAGCTGGGACTCATCTTTTTGAAATTATATGATGCAGAAAACTGCCTCTCCTGGGAGATCGAATACTTCCCATTTTCATTCTCTGCATTCTGAGTTTTACAGGATTTTAGTCCTTTGTTCTCCTAACTTGTTTGGTTTGGTGTGGTGTGGTGTGGTTTGGTTTTCGAGATAGAGTATCACTATGTAAGTCAGGCTGGCCTCCAGCTCACAGCAACCCTCCTGCCTTACCCTCCAGAGTGCTGTATTTGGGTAAATTTTTCGCCAACCATGCCTAAAGATACTTGCTTTCCTTCTAGTGCTAAAGATAGTAAATTCCTCTTCCTTACCAATATGTAGATGATTACCATCTGGCTTTCAGATATCTCAGGTATGTTTGCCCTGATGGTGCTAACCTAATACTTCAGGTTGGTACTGACCCTCTCTGATGGAATAATGCTTTTGTAATTTGGTGACCATGTAGAGTTGTGTTTCACAAGCTTCACTTTGCCGTTTTTAGATCATAGAGCTGTCTCCTTTATCGCTGACTGGCTTTAAATCCCTACCCCGAGCCCTTACTAGCTTAAAGCTTTAAACTGTTGTTGTGGAAGCCTTGAAATGCTGGGCCCACCACCAAGAATTTCACTTCTATTCTTGATACAGTATGTACTGTGCACCCAGATATGCCTACCCCAAAACTCCAGAGATTTGGAGAAGGAGGGTAAAATGGCCCTGACCATCCTCTACAGCTGTCAAGAAACAAAAAATCCTTGGTGTCTTGATTCAAATGTGGGTGAAACTTGAAATAGTTAGAGAACAAAAATCTCCCCTTTAGAACGAGCTCTGGGCCAGCTGTTTGCACCAATGTTGAAGTTTGGTTGATTGCAGCATGTTTCAGGAGGCAGCATATTCTCAGTCAAGCTGGACCATACTGCTTTATTTTAACCAAACTTTTCAGCTAGAGAAAGAGGCTGTTTTCTTTCCCCCTCCCTACCTTTTCATTAGTCTGCAGCACCAATTGTAGAGCTAGCTTACTTCGTCTTGGCAAACACTTGTTTAACCCTTCCGCTAGAAGCTGAGCCTTCCTGTTAGTAAGCTGTCTGGGAGCGAAGGCAATTCCAGTGCATCCAGAGCAGCCCCACCGACTTCCGCCCATTTTTCTGATAAGTGCAGTGTTTCCATCCCTAGGCAGGCTGTGTGCCCATGGCAGCAGCCCAGTCCTGGCCCACAGGATACAACTGAAGGAAATGAGCTGGTGATGGGCTATTCTATATGTGGGAGCAGCAACTGGACCACGAGAGGGGGGATGTTCTCACACTACATTGAGTTCTGTCACTTCACTGTATGATAACTTTTCCTCTACACCCCCAGCCATGACTTGTGAGTGTCACATTGATATCCTCAAGAAGGCTTCCTGAGGACAGCATGCCACTTAGGGCATGCCAGTTCTGAAGCAGCAGTGTTGTCTGGTGGTTCAGAGCACAGTTTCCTGGGGCTATCATGAACGTTAAATATGAGATCATTGATTAAGAGGCTAGAATATACCTACAGTTGTTCCCCTAGATTGAATTTTTGTATTTTATCCCCAGGGCTTAGCCCATTGCCTGGAATGTAATAAGTGCTCAGTAAATTATCTGTGGAATAAACAAAGTAACTGTGTAGTAATCCGTGTGTGTGTGTGTGTGTGTGTGTGTGTGTGTGTGTGTTGGTAGAGTCTGGCGGTGCTGGGCTGACTGGTTTCAAACTCCTTCCTGCAGGCTCCAGTGATCCTCCCATTTCAGCCATTTCAGCCTTCCAGGTAACTGGAACAATGCCATCACGACTGCCTTAGTTCTATCATTTTGTCCAAGTTTTTAGGCATATCATGCCCAAAGGTTTGAAGGAGGGTAGGAAAAGCAAAGAATTTGGTTTATAAATTGTTCCTAATAGCCAGGCATGGTGGCACGCTTCTGTAATCCCAGCACTTGGGAGGTTGATGCAGATAGATTGTTGCAAGTCCAAGACCAGCCTGGGCTACAAAGTGAGCGCATAGCCAGCCTGAACCGCACAGAGACCCTGTCTCAAAAAGACAAAAATAAATAAATGAATTGTTCTTAATTTAGTATTAGTGTCCCTCCTTACCTCCTGCCTATCCCAGCTTCAGCCTTTCTATTGCAAGTCCGGTCCCTTTATTAGTTCATCTTCTGCTGCCTGTTTCTGTTTTCAGTGATCCACATGTTAAAACTGAGTTGAACGGGTTTGAAGACTTGGAGTTATTTACTATACTGCACGATTTTATAGTTACCATTAACTATGAAATGTTGCACAGCAGTGAAGAAAACCTGATAAGACAGAGAGATGTCAGTGTTAGAGCACCTTCTCTGGCCAGGCAGTTACCTTGCCAGGCAGTAAACAACACCACCAAGCAAGGCAGTGAATCTCCAGTGACTAGAGAGTTGAGCATAGAGGAAGCTTCTCCAGACTGAGGTCTGGATCTGCACAGGGCTTACTAGGCAAGAGCAGTCAGGGACCAGGGATTGTAGCAACCTGGTATGGAGAAGAGAGAAAAGAACTAAAATAGAGCCTCAGGACCTTGGTAAACACTGATTTTTAAGTAGCTACTCTGCTTATTAAGTGAGATACTGTTAGGACTTCACAATGTGTGAGCTGTTACAGGTCTGAGAACAAACGGTTTGGTTGGCATCAGTTTACCACATTGCTATGTATCATCCAACCGAAAAAATCCAGTCAGTTGCATGCTTGTGCCCAGCCTTAGGAGAGACTCCCCTGTGCCCTGCTTTTTAGGTAAATAGAGTGCTTTCTGTATACCTAAAAGTAAGAAGAAAACATGTAGATTGGCAAAATCCAGATGCTACCAGTTCTGTGTCTTAAGTTTGTCTCTGGAGCTTGTATGTGTTCTGTGGGCCTGGTTCCAGGAAGGACTAAAAGCATTGTTGGCTATAAGTAAACCTCTGGGGATATAGCTCAGTGGCACAGCACCTGCCTGGCAAGCACAGGGTCCTAAGTTCAATTCCTGGTACCAAAAATTAAATAAGGCCACATTCTTCTCCATGCAGACCTGTTACTGCTCTACTAAGCAAATCCAGCTCAAATGGCAGCTCCTGTAGCCCTATGGATCCACACTGTTTCCACTTCCTTCCTCTGCCAGCCAGCTCCATTGGCAGCTAGGGTTCTGTGTTCTCCACAGGGGGACCCACATTCCAGGTTCTGTAATTCCTGAGAACAGTGGGGCCCCTGTCACTCACCTACAGCCATCGTTAGTGCATCCTTACAAGCTGCAGTTAGGAAACCAAATTGGCAGGTTCACTGGAACCATTCTCCAGCCTTCTGCAGCCACTTTAGTCTCAGGTAGAGGCAGGCGGGGGACAGTGTGGAAGAAGAGGAGTCTTTGCCTCCATTAGGATTTTTGACCAGCTCAACTGTCCGTTTTCTCTGTTTTTCTGCACATTTGGCTCCTCTGGAAAGCTGTGAATTTGGGTTTTGTTTTGTTTTTCCTTTTTTGGCCTTAATTGGACTTGAACTGGAGAAGTTTACTGGTCTTTTCTCCTAGCCAGAAAAGGATAGGAGCTTTTCTTCCCCCAAGCCACACTTCATCTTCCTCAGAGACCGGGTAGGATCCCTGAGCCTCTTTGACCTGAGGGCTGCATGCTGATGCCGCCTTGTCCTGGGGCTGTGGGTTCTGTGCCTCCTGGCTGACGCAATTGACTGGTAAATAGAGCGCGGGCTGAGTTCATTATTTTTTGCCAACTAGAAGCCAGGGGGATGGATCTATACAAGTCAAGACAAGTGTCGCCTGTGCATTTCAGAACATAGCTTTGGGGGAAGGAAAGAGGAACAGTGGTTTCTTGTTGCTTTTTACTTGTGTCTTCATAACTCCTCTTCCCTCTTCCTGCCTGTCTAGGAACATGGTGAGACTTAACAAGAGCAGGTTTTGTAACACTGATTTCTACACTACTAGCAATTTAATGATAGGAGCCTTTCTTTCATCTCCTTACATTTTCATATTTTTTTACATTAGCTTCATGACGGCCGTCATGGATGGCTTGATTCATTTTCATACTGAGTTCCTAGTATCCACCATGACCCATAGAAGGATGCCTGTCTATCCTTTGTCTTTAGGGACCTCAGGTCTCTGACATAGCTCCTGCCCCAGTTCTCTCTTCCTTGCCATTTGTGGCAGAGGTCCTTATGGTATCAATGCTGATGGTTGGAAAAGAAGCGGCTTGTTAGGTATTGGTGGCTCTGAGAAGCGTCCGTGGAGTATTTTCCACTGTCCTCTGTGGTCCTCTTGGCATTGAGCTTTTTCTAGGAGTTGTTGAGCCCATCTCCATTGCAGACTCAGCCCCTTATTTCCCGAAAGCAAGGCAGTCACAGTGAGGCTCCTGTGGGAGATCGGGCATCTGAGGAATGGAGGCACTGGATTGTCATCTTCAAGAGTAGCTCTTGAGTAGCGCTGGATGCAGTGACCCAGCACCTGGGGCTCAGCTGACCCACACCTAGCTTATTTGAGTCCGGCAGAAGAAATACCTTTAAAATGTGACAAGTGTGGCCAGCAGGAGGCAGAGATTCTCACTATAGTTTTCCAGACCCTTCCAGCAAAGACAAGACTAGTTGGCAAATTGAAGCCAACTACCCAGTTTGTGTGCACTTATATGTAGGATTCATTTGGGTAGCATGGGGAGCCAAGCCATAATGCAAAACACTGATTTTTTTCTTACCCCCATCATATCTTCTTTTCCACAGATATGACTAACAGCCACCACTAAGCCCTGCCAGGCCTTTGTGAAATGCAAGAATCACCCATCATGTACAGCCTTTCCCCTTCCATCTCCAGGGCCACAAAAGCTCTAAGAAACCACAAGGAGGTGTCTGGCCTCTTACTATACTCAGGGAACTCCTGAAGTAACAAATATTTTTCCCTGTGACGAGACCTAACATGTTTGAGACCAACTTCCTGTCATGCTGGGATAAATACTGGATTAGAATATCAGCAGAGCTGGGAATATAGCTCAGCAGCACAGCAGCTGCCTGGCAAGCTCAAGGTCCTGAGTTGATTCCTGATACCAAAAAAAAAATAGAACATCAGTAGACCTGAGGTCCCAGCTACTCAGGAGGCTGAAACAAGTTCAAAAGGATCACAAGTTCAAGGCTGTAGCTGAGTGTGCAACACAAATCTGTAATCCCAGCACTTGGGAGGCTGAGATAGGAGGGGATGTGAGTTCGAGGCCACCCTAAACTACACAGTGAGACTTGTCTCAAAAAAAAAAAAAAATTCAGGGGCTGGGGATTTAGCTCAGTGGCATAAGCGCCAGCTTTGCAAGCACATCATGAGTTCGATCCCTAGTACCGCAAAAAAAAAAAAAAAAAAAAACACCAGCTTGGTCAACTTAGCAAAGCCCTGCCTCAAAATAAAAAGTGTGTGCACACACACACAGACACAAATTCCAGGGACTGTAGAGCCTGTTCCCACAGCTCTGCATTTTTGCCCATCAAAGGGGCATAAAGGGTACCAGGCCTTGGACAGCAGTGACTGTAGGGCTCTTGAAGAATTTACAGGTCCATCTCCAATATGACCAGTCACCTGGCTGTGGGGAAAGTAGTCCACACTCAGCTGATGCAGTCTCATAACTAGCATCCAGGAAACAGTTGCTTAGAGGCAAAATGGGAGGAAAGTTTACAGACCCCTGTTTGTCATTGACTGGCTCTTTAACATGGGTTTTTTTTCAGAATCATTGCTACAAAGAGATTGTTGTTGGTCCCCTGAGATACTAGTACTCTCTGTAGAACCATTGATTTATGATTCCAACCTGAACTTGACTAGGCAGCCCTCCAGGCCTACCTCCTACCCCCTCTCTACCTCAGCTCAGTCCAAACCTCCATTTTGCCCACCTGATTGGCAGGGAGCAGAGGCCTAAAAGGGATGAGTTGCTAGGCAGCCTGGTTTCAACAGTATATCCTTGCAGTTTGAATGAATAGCTGCAGTGTTCAGCAGAGATGGAGGATTTTGGCCTCAGAATTAGGAAGGACTTTCCAGGGAAGAGGGCTAAGAACTTCTAGTCTGGCCACGACTGGACGTGAGTTTGATAACACTCCTCATACTCTCCCTCCTGACATGTAGTTTGGTGCAGCACTTTTTCATGTAAGTGGAACCAAAATCTCTGTGGCTGTTTTTCTGTGAAGATCTTGTTGCAGAGTTATTAGTCTTATGTCCTCCCTCAGCAAGCAAAGAGACAGGAAATAAGATCCAACAACTTTCTATGAACCTAGATTTTACAGTTTTGATCATTAGTTTGGAATGGCACTTGAGATCGCTGATCCTAAGGAATTTTAGAGAAGCAGGTATATTCTTGACCATTTTATATTTGGAAAAACAGAGGAAGAGTTGTAGAGTCAGTTCAGAGAGAGCCAGGCATGGTGGTGCATGCCTATAATCCCTTTTCTTGGGAGGCTGAGGCAGGAGGACTCCTGTAAGTTCGAGGCCAGCCTGGGCTATGTAGTGAGCTCAAGGGCCACAAGACTACAGAGGAAGACCTTGTCTCAAAAAAAAAAAGAAGAAGAAGAAGATCAAAGAGAGGCCACTTTGAACTGGGTGCCTTTTTTTTTTTTTCCACTTACTAGGGGTATGCTATATGCATGCTTTGCAGTTCCACGCACTCTTATCTTTATATTTTCCCCTGTTTTTCCAAACATAAGAAAACTGTCTCGGGAACAGGTAAGCTCATGTCGGTCGTGGGAGTCAGATGTTATACAGAGGTCCCCCTCTTGCTTCCTCAGTGCTGGCAGAGGATAGTGCTCTGGGTATAGTGCTCTGGGGCACTGACCAGCCAGACTGCCTGGACCCAGGGGAACAGCAGGTGTCATACAGGCTATACACAGGTAGCCCTAGCGGGATCACTGCCATTTGGTCTCCTTGGTATCAGTACTGGTTCCTGCTGGAGGCCATGGCAGAAAACTGATGTGAGGCTCTGATACCCGCTGCTGTGATGGAGGAGAAGGGGTATGAGGCTCTAGGCTCCCAGGAATCCCCTAGGCTCTGCCTACCATGAGTGTGCTGACAGCGCTTTCCCCTCTTCTCCTTCTGTAAAATCCCAGATGTCTCAGTGAAGAGAGCAACTGTGGCTCAGAAGCCCAGTTTTACCTCTTGTGTATTTCTCTCTCTTTGACAGGATAATACAGAAGTAGAGAAGCGAGATCCCCAGGAGTTAGTGGGTAAGTACCCCTGGGAGCCCCAGGGCCATACTTCTAAGCCTTGCCCTGAGCAAGGAACCAGCCTCTGTGTGTTGGGCTTCTCTCTGCTGTGTGTCCTTTCTTCATACTTCTTCTTGGGACCTTTGGCATTTCTAGGGTGACTGGGTGAGACCCTAGGGAAGTTTTTCTTTGAAAATCAGCTTCAATGGTGTGTTTTCGTAGGCTTTTGGTCCATTGCCAGTGTTGTCAGGCGGGAGTTGAGTTCCCGTCAGCTGGGAGCTCATCTTGGCCTTTGCACCTTCCCCTTGTGCCCTGGGCCAGGCTTCTGTCTTTGTACCTTTCTCCCCTTCCACTAACGTATTTGTGTTTTCGGCATGTAGAGTCAGCATGTGGCTTCTTTGTCCCTAGGCAGGAACACGCCTCATAGCCCTGGCTTCTGGAGCCCGTGGTGACTTGGGAGGGGCAGGGCCATTTTTGGAAAACCACATACCATCCGTGTCCTTTGCCACCCCCAGCCTCTTAATCCTTTTACAAAGCCCTTTGTCTCTAATTTGGCCATGGACTTTGAAACAGCTCCACAAGCCTGAGCCAGGGGAAGCTTCCTCTCACTGGGCTCAGCCATCCCTCTCCATGGTGGCCTTTATTGCTCTCCTTGCCTGTTCCTCTGATCTTCAAAGTGAGTTCCAGCTTTAGTTCCACTTCATAAGAACACCTCCAAAGCCCACTCCTGTGTGTCTGTCTTGGCATTCAGGACTTACTAAACCAGAACCAGAGCCTTAGTCTAGACAGGCTCCCCCAGCATCCTTCCCACCTGTCGTTTCTCCAAGTAGGACCCTTTTGCTGGAAGAAGGAGGTGGGATCCCCTTGTGATTACCCCTTACTAAAGATCTAGGAATCTTTTTTGTCTTCTGAGAAAGCATTGAGTGGAAGCATAACCACTCCAAGCAGCCTACATCCTTGACAGGATTCTGCCTCAGTCTCTGGGTTCCTTAATGAATAGAATTCGAATATTTCAAATCCTATAAAAGCTATTGTTTTCCCATACTCCAGTGCCTGTCCTTTAGATTATAATAGGGGTAAGGATGCAGCAGTTGACTTCAAGAGCGGACAAAGCCAAGCACATATCTGCTAGGAAGACCGTGGCCTATTCCTACCGGGGATCTGTGGACAGGCGTCTTGGCCTCCTCTCCTCTGCGCCCCACCTGACTGTGCTGCTTCCTACTGAGAAATGTCGCAGCTGGAGTTAGAGAACAGCCTGTTGGTGAGCTGACACAGTGCTGCCCTCCACTGTCACTAGCAGTGCCAGACAAGGGATGGAAGGCATGTAGGCTTCAGCCAGCTCAGCCCTGACCTCTTCCATGGGCAAGTGGACACTTTTTCTCTCAACATTTTTTTTTCCCCTTGAGATAAGGTCTAACTGTCCAGGTTGGCTTCGAACTCACAGCAATCCTCCTGCTTCAACCTCTCAAGTGTTGGGATTACAGCCCTGTGCCACCATGCCTGGCCTCTCGCCACATTTAAAAAAGCTGTAGGATCCAGGATATAATTTAGCAGCACAAGCACCTGCCTGGCAAGTGGAAGGCCTGAGTTCAAGTACCAAACTATGTATATAAATAAGAATGCTTTATTGAAGTATAATTTCAGAGTAAGATTTGCTGGTTTTAAGTGTGCCATTGGATGAATTTTGCAGGTGTGTGTAGTTGTGTCAGCCCCATCATGATCATGAGGCAGAACACTTTCGTCTCGAAAGTTTTCCTTCTTGCTTCACCCGCCTCTGTATATGGTTTCTTCCCTCAATCTTAGGCAAAAGTGATCTACTCTCTTCATAAAAGTTCTGCCTTGGTCATGAGTTCAATCTCTGGTACCGATAAAAAAAAAAAATTCCTAGTATTAAAAAAAGTTTTGAAAAGGGGCTGGGGATTTAGCTCAGCGGCATAAGTACCTGCCTTGCAAGGAGGTGGTCATGAGTTCGATCCCTGGTACCGATTAAAAAAAAAAATTTCCTAGTATTAAAAGTTCTGCCTTTTTATATAAATTAAGCCAGGCATGATGGCATACGCCTGTAATGCCAGCACTGAAGAGGCTGAGGCAGGAGGATTAATGCAAGTTTGAGGCCAGCCTGGGGTACAAAGTGAATTCAATGCCAACCAGAACTGCATAGTGAAACTCTGTCTCAAAAAGACAAAAAAAGTAATAGAATTTTATATAAATCAGAATCTATTGACCCTTTGGGTCGGATCGTTCCTTGTTGTGCAGGCCATCATGTGAATTATAGGATATTTAGTAGTATTATTGGTCTCTAAAAATGCCAGAAGCATTCTCAGTTCCTCTCTCAGATGTGAGAATATATTCCCAAGAAGGGCAAAATCACCCCAGTTGAGAACTACTAATAGAAATGGAATCAAAGTTTTCCTGTCTGGGTTCCTTTACTTAGCATGGTGCTTTTGAAATTTACTCAGGTCCTTGACCCTATCTGTCATTTCTTTCTTTTTACTACTAAAGAGTATTTCATTTAGGAATGTACCATAGTTTTTTATTCATTCACCCACAAAGGACACAGGTACTTTTTTTTTTTTTTTTTTTTTTTTTTTGGTGCTGGTGATCGAATTCCCCACCTCTCGTTTGCCAAGCAGGTGCTTACACCGCTGAGCTAAACTCCCGGCCTGTTTTTGTTTTATGAGACAGTAGTTCAAACTGACCTTGAACTCATAGAACTCATGATGATCCTCCTGCCTCCGCCTCCCATGTACTGTGATTACAGGTATACACCACCACACCCAGCTAAGGGTCTTTTGTGGTAAGGAATAAAGGGAAGGAGGAGCATAGATAATAGAGCTCGCCATACTTGCTTTATCACCTCCTGCCATCTTCAGCTCATCCTCTCTTTTTTGAAAAAGAACCCAGGCTCTGAGCCTCTTAGGGCCAGCATCTACATCTTCTGTCACTTCTGAGCTGGGGAGAGGAGAGAATATTGGCTATGTGTTCAGCAAGAGGAAGAAAAATTGTTTATCTTTAAAGATCCATTTTGCATGCCAGGTGTGGTGGCACACACCTGGAATCCCAGCACCCAGGAGACTGAGGCAGGAGGATTGTTGCAAGCAAGACCAGCCTGGGATACAAAACAAGCTCAAGACCAGCCCAAAATGCATAGTAAGATCCTGTCTCAAAAAAGGCAAAAAAAAAAATCCATTTTGCAGTGCTGGCTACGGCGTTATCGTTAGTGTAGTCCAGAGTAGTTTCCGTCCATGGTCTCAAGCTTGTCAGCCCCTCTGTCTGAACTGAACTTCTGTTAAGCGGCTTCTCTGGGAATACAGACTCAGGTCGTTCACTTGGCTTGGGAAGCGCGTCTATACACGTGGACAGTGCTGTGTTTAACAGAGCAACCAACAGAGGAGAGAGGCCCACTTGTCTTTGCCTCCAGCATGATAATCCCTGACAGAGCTGACAGTGCCCTGTGGAGGCTCCACTGATGTCCCACCCCTGGAAGGATGGCACTGTCGTGACAGTCCAGATGGGCTCCCCCTGAAACTTCTGAGCTGGAAACACTCCCATTGCCTCCTGCTTACAGCCCCTCCGCATCCTGCAGTCCTCTGCACACACCCCAGTCCTGCCTAGTGTGCTCAGTCCCTGCAATCCCAAACCAGCAGAACAGCTGCTCCTGCTCAGATTACTACCTGGCAGCGGTGGATGTTTTCTGATGTGGGTGTGCACAGGTGACTCATGTTCACTGTAGCCTTCTCTGGTCCTAAGTGCAGACCCAGGCAGCAGGCATGCACACAGGCACTGCTTCTGAATGTCTGTGGACACACTGCTGGACATATTTCCCAGGAAAATGGTTTGAGCCTCTGGCCACTCTCCATCAAGATCTGTGGAACTAACGTTGTCTAGAGTGGATTCATTCTGAAACTTAGGAAAAAGAATCACTGAGTAATGACTCTTGACATTTTTTTATGAAAATAATACGCTTTTATTCTCCAGGATGTGTCCCTTTATTGTCAGTTACTAGGAATTCTGTTGTTTCTAGCCCAGTTCTCAGAAGGGGTTTCCCGCCTGCTGCCATATTCTCTACCATTTATACTCCAGAAAGCAGTGAGTTTTCTATGGCAACATGTCACACCCTGTTTTTCTAAAAGGCTTTCCTGGCAAATGCCAAAGGGCATTCTTTGTCTCCTTGTCACATGTACACATACTCTCTCCAGCCCAGAGAACAAGTTAACCCTCCTTGTTTATGTGTCCAGTGCCTGCCAAGGCCTCCTTGCTTTTGTTGCTGATGCCCATGAAATACAAAGACCAGCTTTTCCCAGTTGCTTCCACTCTCAGCTGCCCTCTGCAGCCTGCTTGAGCTCAGACCTAGAAATTCTGCCCATGTCACGGCTGCTGGGAAGAAGGAGGAAGTCAGGGTGAGGCTTAAATTCCACCCAGCTTGAGGAGTCAGGAGATAATAAGAAGGTGCTCGCCAGAAAGGAGCACAGAGTCCCCTGACTGACACTGCTCGTGGGCTGCTCGTGGTGACCTTTGATCTGAGTGTCACTCAATCTCTGTCCTCGTGCCCTCCCTCAGGCTGATGCTCTGTCCTTGAGGTGTATCCATAGGAGCCCACTGACAGTGTAAATCTCCACTTGGAGTCCTGTTCTGAGACTGCCCCGGGGTTGCCCTCCAGCCTCAGCATGTTCGCAGTGCATGCAGGCTGGGGCCATAGCAGCTGGTTGAAGTTTGGCAGGCCTTGTCCCCAGCCCTGCTCAGAACTCTGTGTGTCATAGCAATAGTGAAACTAAGTGAAAAACAAAGTAGCTAAGAAAACATTAACTGAAACCAGGCATAGAGGAACACCTTTTGTTGTCCCAGCTACTGGGGAGGCTGAGACAAGATTGCTTAAGACTAGGAGTTCTGAGCCAGCCTGGGCAACATAGAAAGGCTCCATTCCAAAAAACTATTGTTTTTTACATTGACCTCACCTTGGGAAGAGAGACTACTAGGTCAGGCAGCTACTCAGCCCCAGGGACTGCTCTAAGAAATTGGTTTGCTTGGGGAGGGGGGGTCTAGCACATAGTAGTTTCCCTCAGTACTTGCTGAATATTACTGGTGGTGGTTTGTTCATTTTTTCCCTTCCTCCTGCTCTACCATGCTCTGCCCACTGTTTGCTCATTGTATAGTCCTTTTCATGAGAGAATGTTTCATAGAGCACAACAAACAGCACATTGTCTGAGTGATCCAGAGCAGGACTCTGCGGTCAGCAGGGTGGCCAGAGGCTAGAGGGAAGGGAGTGGGGAGAGAGGGCGAGGCTTGGGTGGGCAGAGGCAAATTTCTGAGTGGATTGTCCCTTGGGGGTTGTGGTTCTTCAGAACCAAGCCTTTTGTTCTCCCAAAATGAGGTGGTCCTCTTAAGAGAAAGTTGATTGGTTTATTTTTAAAGATCCTCAGTAGGATTGGGGGTGTAGCTCAGTGATAGAGTGCTTAGCTCATGCCAGGCTTTTTATCCTAGCACTCCAAAGACAAAACATAAAAAGACCCTAAACTAAAAACCAACAGGTAATTTTTGAGTGTTTTTGTGTACAAATAGTTTTGGACACTCTGGGACTTGGAGCCTAGGGAACCCTGACCCCAGTTTCTCCTGTAGAATAGGCAGGCCAACAGGGTGGCACTGAGCAGCTCTGACTTCCTGTGTCCTTGGAGAGCCATTAGGAACTACCCAGTGGAGACAGAAGCTGCTCAAACTGTGAGCCAGGTGTGCACAGCTCTTCCCAGCCTGGGTTCCCTGACTTCATGTCAGTAGCTTGAAACTGGCTGCAGCAGATTTTATACCACAGGGACTGACAGTTCGATCATAGCTCCCTCCCCACAGCTGCTTGCATAGACATTTCCCAGCACATCTCTCAGCATACTGTTTGCTTCCACATGGAATCTGGTAGAGCATATTCTTTACATCTTGCCCTCTCCCTGGATTTCTTTTCTTCCAGGTTGGCCTGTCACTGGCTCCTTTTGGTTTGACCTCAACTCAAGTGACACTGTCTCTAAGAGGCCATATCTGAATGCCCGGTTTTACTGTTTTCACAGCATTTGCCCCTCGTTAAAAATATTTTAAATGCTTATGTTTTTATGTCCATTTCTGTGCCTTGTTTTAACCTCACATACAGAATTGTTCTGTTTTTCTCAACAGCCTCCTTTTCTGAAAGGGTACGGAACATGTCTCCTGATGAAATCAAGATCCCACCAGAACCTCCAGGCAGGTGTTCAAATCACTTACAGGTAAGCAGAAGGCCCCAATACTGATCATGTCACTTCATGCCAGACAATAAGCTTCAGCCTATAAAGATAACTCCAGCCAAACGACCGGCCACTCAGCCCTCAAGTTCAGGAAATCCCTTCTTTTTAGATTCTCAGAGAGATAGAAATCATGGTGTTTGAGTAAACAGTTCAGTTCACCTGAGGTAACACAACAGATCAGATGCCCCTGGCAACCTGGACAAAGTCAGCTAAGATAGGGGTTTGTCTCAAGTTGCCAAGCCTACTATATAAGGCCTTGAAGAGATAACATTAAGAAAAAGTTTGTCATTCTCAGCTTCTCTCATCCCTGTTAATTAAGTATATTACAGACTTCTCAGTGCTTCCTTAGTCCCATCTGAGCAGAAAGATTTGGCTTTCCAACAAGGACAGTGGACCACCTCTTCTGATATGTCTTAGGGGTCTGGGCAAGGGACTTCCAGCCCCATCTCCCTCCTCTTGTAGGTGACAGGTGCCCTAAGTATTTTTCCTTCTACAGAATCTATATATTTTAACAGCCACTGGGACTTGGGGGAGCTACAGGTAGATCTAGAATTGTGCTACCACCTACCTTCCTTCCTGGGTAAGACCGCTCTCAGAGGTGGCTTTACCCTGAGATTGTAGGTATCTTGGGCCTCTTTGCTGATGCTAGGCAGCTCTGATGTCGTCAGCCACAAGCATCATCTCTGTGTGCCCAGCAGGACGCCCTTGAAGACACTTGTGTCACCACAGTAGGTGAGCTTTGATCCCAGTCAGGTGGTTCTCTGTTTCCAGTCAAAAGCCAGGCCAGGGATCTATAGAGATTTGGTGAGAAATGAGCCATTAATCTTTGACTTTGATCGTGACCTTTGAAGACTTCTACTATGAAGCATTAGAAAGCCTGTCTTCTACCTTGACACACTGAGCTCAGTGGCAGAGCACTTACCTGGCATGAGTGAGACCCCAGGTTCCATCCCAGGCACCACAAAAGATATTCTAGGAAGTTTGCAAGACCAGCTTTAAAAAACTCTACTCCTGCCTTCCTCCAGAAGAACATAGCCCTTCCCCATCTCTTGAGGTTCACAGTTCTGCTGAGGATTTCATTTCATGTTGAAATTTAAAACCAGGTGATTTGGGAATCAATTTGTTTTTTGTCTTCTCCATGGCTTCCCTCCCTTGACCTTTTTGCTGCTCACTATACTGGCTGTCCAAAAGAAGTCAGGAAAAATCAGCTACAAAAACAGGCTAGTCTTAAAAAAAAAAAAAGAAAGAAAAAACAGGCTAGTCTTGATTTATCTTATCTTGCCTGTGCACAGCTCCTGTCAGGCTGGGTGGGAGAAGAAAACATGGCTGGTCAGCTGGGGATTTAGCTCAGCGGCATAAGCACCTGCCTTGCAAGCCCCAGTACCAATTTTTTTTTTTTAATTTTTTAATTTTTTTAATTTTTTTAATTTTTTATTTTTTTTTAATTTTTTTTATTATTATTTTTTATTTGAAAGAGAATAAAACAAAAGGGGGCAGTACAGAGCAGATCAGAACAGGACAACATAGGCAACACAGTACTTTACATTAAGTCAACTGGACATCAACAGTATCTAACACCGTATCTCTTACTCTGCTATAGTTGAGCATAGTTTCAAATACAATAATATCAAACATAACACAACAGTATTGAGCCATGCATAGAGTGAAAGAATTACAGGGCTTTCTGAACCGAATAACAGAAAATGATCAATGGGTACTATAATATCTCATTTTTGATAAAAAAGAAAAAAAATTGTTTGAACTATCACACATATTCAG
>PVJX010024461.1:0-28044 GCA_004027295.1 Dolichotis patagonum
AGTGGTGAGTTGAGGCTGTGTACATTGATGATTATAACTGATATATACTGGCTTAACTTTGTCATGTTACTTTCCTGTTGTTGGTTCCCTGCTCTTCCTCCTTGTGTAACTGCTTGTCCTGCCTGGTGGTTTGTTTCTGTTTTTGTTTTGAGAATTGTAGTAATTTTGGTCTCTCTTTAGTATATCTTTCAGTACTCTTGGGTTGGTTTGGTGGACATAAATTTCTTCAATTATTCTTTGTCATGAAAGTATCTTATTACTCCATTAATTTTCAAAAAAATTTTTGCAAGGTACAACAGTATGGGCTGGAGGTTGTTTTCCTCCAGGGCTTGTAATACTTCATTCCGAGTTTGTCTTGACTTGAGGGTTTGTGTTGAGAAGTCTGCCGTGATTCTACCAGGCTTTCCTTGATAGGTAAGTTGTGTCTTTTCTCTAACATCTTTTAGTATTCTGTTTTTACGCTGAATTTTTGTGATCTTGATTATTATATGTCTGGGTGTAGATTTATTTTGGTTATGACTGCTTGGTTATGATCCTGACAGCTGATGAGGTCTTTCAGGTGCAAGAGAAGGGCGCCTACCTAAGTAATTTTAAGTACACTCTAAAATATATTCTGAGGTACTCAGCATATTTACACCAGAATGCTACAAAGTAATAATTAAATAAAAATGTGGCCCTCTGATGTTCTCAAACTGTGAATATTGGTGCTACAGATCCTCTATTTTATTGCAAAACGAGTATGAGAATGTTTATTAATGATTTTCAAATGCAAAAGTTGAATCTGTCTTCCAAAACTCTGAATTGTGTCTTCCTACTATAAATTAAACCATACCCTCTTGATCTAGCATATCCTTCCCACTGAAGGCATCACCCGCAATTAGACTTTGGTCTGTAACAAAAAAAATTCTCAAGAAAACACATGAGTAGAGTATGGAACAATCCACTTGGGTCTTCACCCAAGTTCCTTTATGTCTAAGAGGATTACAGATGGCTCACAGGCTTATAAGCCCAGTGTTGCAGGCACCAACACTGAGTTAAAACTCTTCTCATTAATACAATGCCCCTCACCCATAGTCCTATTCCTAAATTTGTGCCTTTTTCCTCTCCTAGAATAGAGACGTATTTTCATTCTGTGTACAAATTCTGATCATTCTTCAGTGATGATGGTTTTGCCTTCTGTTACTTACATAAGCGAAGAAAAAAACAAGGAAAGAAATTTTTCTCACCCTATTCCAAAACTCGTTGAGCGTGAAGAGACTAATATCAGCACAAAATGAAGAAGGTAAATGCCCCTAAGGTAGGTCTTATATGTGCTGCTGAAAGTGATGCTTTTAATTCCCTGGCAAGTTAGAATATTCTCAGATGACTATAGTAGGAATTGGTGCCCCCAAAGTACATATGCCTAAGGTTGCCTACTCACTGTGGTACTTCTCAACAGTCAAAAATTTTGTTTACTAGGAGATACTTGGCAATTTCTGGAGCCAGTTTTTGTCTTAGGATTGTGGTAACTAGTGGCTAAAAGTTAAAGACTGATACTACTAAACATCTTACAATGTTTAGGACAACCCTCACATCAAAGTATTATCCAGCCCAAAATGTCAATAGGTTGAGAAAACCCTCCCTGTCTAATGAAAAACACATGCTTCTGGGTCCATGCATTTACATGGAAATACTGCTTGCATTACTCAACAGTTCCTTCAGCTGCTTGCTATTTGTGTACTGTTTTCATTATCAGATATCTGAGCTCAGCTCTAACCCCAATTGTGTGACCTCGAGCAAGAAGCTCTCCTTCCCACCCTGCAATCTATGAATGGAGAAAACAATTCCTTCACCCAACCTTTGCACAAATGTCACAGAGAGTACACTGCCTGGCATATATAAAATGTTTGGTGAATAAATGTTTTTGCTGCTGCTACCATCATCAGAACCTATCACCAAAGAGCTCAAATACTTAAGCAAAAATGCAAAAGACCTGTGTCACCATCTTTCCATTTGCTGGTAGCATCACAGAAATTGATGCTGTTCCTAACAGTCTGCTCATGTCCTGCTTTCCTGCTAACTCACCCTCCTATCATAACTCTGGATACTCTGGTTAGGTGCGTCAGGCATTTTGCAGCAAAGAACAACTCTCACAACAAAAAGCAAATAGGACTCCAACTGGAATGACTTCTCATGGACCTCAGAAAGGGGGCAGAACTGAAAATGCCGGTATGTTCAACATTTAAAAGCTAAAGTTTCAGGCTATAACGGGTTACCATTCTTTGAGGCATTATTTGAAAATTCATCAGGAAGAAATTCTTAAATTTGCAGAACTAAGCATCTTTCAAGGAAAAAATTCCCTTTGTTAAAAAAAATCCTTCATAATTTATTTCCTTGCTGTATCAAGTGACTTTTACTTATCCTTCTTATATCACCTGATGCAGTTCTGCTTCTCACTCAGTGCAAGAAAGTTGTAATTTGCACATACACATTATAATTTGTGGCTGTAAGAATGACTGCAGTGTCACATTCACTAGAATTATGACCTGTAGCATAAATAAATAGGAGTTTATAAGGAAGGCATATGCCTTAGGAGAATTTTCTCTAAGCTCTGAGTTCACAAATGAGGTTGTTTTGCACTGTTCTATACATTCAACAACAGGAAATATCACTTGAAAGGTAAATGCTCCATTTAGATGCTATATATTTTTTGCTGATTTGGATTAAACCCAAATGATTATTTTTTAAAGTTAACAGAAACACTGAGGAAAAATGAATCATTTAATTACTATAATGTTGCATCATTTACTTAAAGTAGAAATGATTGGTGAATCTGGTTTGATTGTGTGCCCTAAACAGCCAATTAGTGCACAAATTAAACTGTTAATCACTCTCTAGCCAATTACTTTCCATAATTTTTTCATGAGGTAGGGCTCTGTGAGGTGGAGTCTACAAACACAGTGGGAGCAAAAGACATTCTACCTAAGAGGTAGTTGATGTTTCTTGGTGAGCCAGCACTTCTGGGCTCTAGGCCTAGCCTACTGGACCCACAACACATACTCATTCTCTGGGTACTAGTCTGTCTCCATTGCATGATACTGGGCCTCCGTCATCCGGCCACATTGTCCTCTGAGCATGACCTCCTTACATTTTCTAAACCTGGGCCCATGTTTACATTCATGCTTTGTTGTTGTTGTTGTTGTTGTGTGTGTGTGTGTCTTCTTTGAGACAGGATTTTATTATGCAGTTCAGGCTGGCCTTGAACTCACTATGTAGTCCAGGCTGGCCTCCAACTCACAGTGATCCTCTTGCCTTTGTCTCTCAAGTGCTGAGATTACAGGTGTGTGCCACCATGTCCAGCTTGCAGTCATGTTTCTTAATGAAACTAGCTTAACATGTTAGGAATTTGGCCCTCCTGCAGTAGAAAATTTTACAGTATTTGCTTTGAGGAAAGTTTTGGCTGCATGTAATGCAAAAATCCTATGCTTGCTAGGCAGCTTCAAATCATAAAAAATTACAATTCACTGTTGGAACATTTAGAAAGCATACAATTTCTGTACAAAAAATCCTACTCCACAGCTTCTCAACTCTATAAACCTTTCTTCAAGAACAATACACCTTCTAAGCCAGAATGATAAAGAAGACACAGAAGTGTCTGTATGTCAGCCTCCCTCCTTCAAAATATATTACCATCTTCTGTAACATCTGCCCTGTTATTCTGGTCACTCATGGTTATTATACGTTGAAGAAACCAATCGCAAGAAGCACCAAACTGTTAAGGCTTTTGCAGGGCAGTACTAGGAGCACATTTTTCAGATATTTGACTTGATGCTCTATTTTGTCCTCATTCAATACATATGGAGGCCTCGAGTGGATTCTTTTCAGACCAGTTTCCACATCAAGGACCAAGAGCCTGCCAGGGTAAAAATGAAAGACAAAGGAACAAAAGGAATAACTGTACTTTAGATCAAGTACAGTGATGCCATGAGAAAGAAAGGCATAATGTTGAGAAGAATGTACCCATTCTTTAAATGTTTCAAGGCTCCTCTGGTGGACATGCCAGAGTCCTTAGGAGGGAAGTTAATTACGAATATGAAATAAAGATAGGAGAGTGGTTTAACTGAGGTCTTAATGAGCATTAAAAATGTAAAACATCAGCAATATTTGTCCAGCAACATTAGTCAATGAATGAGAGATAACATTCAGTCCTCAATACCCTATATGCCATAGATATGAGGCTCTGTCACCTTGGATGGGTGTCAGATGTCACAATTCCTACCACCCAGTGATACTGGGACCACATGTAGAGATACAGCAGCTGGAAGTCTTCCTCAGGGTGGAAAGGGAATGAACCTGCAGATGATGAATGATAATTGAGAGGAATGTACTCCTCACAGGGTACATGTGAAACACTCACTGGAGGCTCCAGAGCTACTTGGGAAGAATCTGAGAGACCCGGCTACAGCTAAAGACATGCCATGTTGTAAGCACTACTGTGATATGTTTTCATTCTCAGGGTGAAGTGGCATGGGAAATACAAGAAATATGGAGTAAAAGTGAGACTATAATAATAGCTACCTTGTTTTCTGTGTAATTCTTGTGGTTCTGTGAAGTAGAACAATTATATCAAAATATTTCCCTACAAATTAATAACTCTCAAGTCAAATTATAAAAGACCCTGTGATATTAGACAGTATTCAAAAGTATTTGACTAGGTAGAGGAAACTCCTGAAAATCAATGTTTCCTCTATCTTCTCATGATAATAAACTACAGTCAAAATATTATTTCCTGGGTTCTCACTGTTGCCATGGAGAAGGGCCACTGTCTCATTTGGTTGGGCTCCAGTGGCTACTTGGTATGACCATCAGCCCCACCAAGTCTTCTACTCAGGGGTATGGCTCTGGGAGCCACAGCACACACATAATGGGAACAGACGACATCCTACCTACAAGGCACTTGGCGTCTCTTGGTAAACCAGCGCTTCTAAGCTCTTGGCCCAGCCTGCTGAACTGCAGTGTGGACCCACCCTCTGGAACCAGTCTGTCTCCAGTGACAGTGAGCCTCCACCATATGGCCACACTGACCCCTGAGCACAGCCTCCCTATGTTTGCTACACTTGCACCCACACTGGTTTCCTCTTAGGATATGCTAAACTTACAAATCTTAATAGTGTACTTAATCTACGTCTACCATTGCTCTGCTTAGCTTCATAAAAAGTAAAATATTAGTTTTGTTTTTCTTTGTATTAAAAAAACCATGAAGTGAATAAATGTTAAAGGTCTAGAAGAGAACAAAACGTCACCTGAAAGGACACAGATTATATATCTCATGTGCACGACATACACTGTTGGGAAGATTTTGGGGTAGATAAACTTTTTAGACTAAGAAAATGTCCATTAATGCCTGGTATAAGAATTATCATGAACTTACACTGAATTTAATGACTGTTTTGTTGATAAATTATGTTTCTCTCCTTTATAAAATTAGTGTGGAAAATTACATTAAACCATCTTGTGTCCCTGCTTTAAACTCAATTTGCTCATATATTAACTTTTTAATACATTATTTGACTTAACTTGCTATTATTTCCTCAGGAATTTTGTACTTATTTGACAATGTTGTTAGTATCACCCTCTCATTATATTTTCAATGTCTGCAAGAAATATAACAATGTCCTCTTTTTCATCCTTAACACCTGGTTATTACTTTAATCTTCTTTTGAAAAACCTATAGCAGACTTTGAAAGAATAAACTTTGGTCTCCTTTGGCAGTTTTTGTTCCTTTGTTTAAAATTTTTTCATTATTTTCTGTTCTTTATTTTTCTTCCTACTACTTCATTTATTTTTGTCTTCAAAATTTTTTTTGAGATAGATATTCACTTTATTTTCAGTCTTCTTTCCAACTTATATTTAAAGCTGGAAATTTCCCTCACATATGGCATTAGATACATTTTTTACATCTACATATGTGAAAATTTTACTATCATTCAGGTCAAAATATTTTGTAATTTCCATTTTGATTTTTTCTTGACCCATTGTTTATTTTGACATATGTTTTTAAATTTTCAAGTGTAAGATTATTCGAGATTTTACTTTTTTTCAGGGTTACTACTGCTGATTTGTGGCTTACATGAACTATCATCAACTTCTATTTTATTAAATGTTTGTTTAAAGTTTTTTAAAAGTATAAAAACTAAGTTTCAAGCTCTTGAAATTTTTTTTTTATTTTAAAGAGAATAAAACAGAAGAGTGCAGAACAAAGCAGATCAGAACAGAACAACATAAGCAACACAACACTTTACAATAAGATAACTGGACATTAACAGTAGCTATCAAAATATCTCTTTCTCTGCTATAGTTGAGCATAGTTACAAATACAA
This sequence comes from Dolichotis patagonum, assembly GCA_004027295.1. NCBI lineage: Eukaryota > Metazoa > Chordata > Mammalia > Rodentia > Caviidae > Dolichotis > Dolichotis patagonum. Next base: position 6,360 of record PVJX010024461.1, read on the forward strand.
TAATATCAAACATAACAAAATAGATAAAACCATTCAAGAGAATGAAAGAATTACAGGACTTTCTGAACCGAGTAACAGAATGATCAATGGCTACTATATCTCATTTTCAATAAAAAAATTTGTTTATACTATCACATATATTAAAATCCCAATAAGACACAGCATGATAGAACTGATGGTAATAGCAGAGTAGAAGCATGGTAGGACTTCTAAGCAAGACGATATTAAATCAGCAATGGCTGCCATAATGTTTTGTTTTCTTCAAAACAGCTGTTCATACCATCACACATAATAAAATCAAATAAAACAGAATAAAACCATTCCAACTTATGAATGAAAACATTGAAAGGCTTCAAAGCAATGAAATGGGAAATCATAATTACCATAAAATCTTATATACGCTTATCAACTTTCATACTAGGGAGACTATACAGTATTTATACATGTGAGTTTGGTTTACTTCGCTTATAAGTATGGTCTCAAGTTGTGTCCATTTATTTATAAATATCTCAATGTGATCATTCTTTATAGCTGAGTAGTATTCCATTGTATAAAAATGCCACAACTTTTTTATCCATTCCTCAGTTGATGGGTACTTAGGTTGTTTCCAGGATCTGGCTATTACAAATTGTGCTGCTATAAACATGGGTGCACATAAATCACTGTGGTACAATGTTTTCAGTTCTTCTGGAAATGTGCCTAGAAGCGGAATAGCTGGGTCAAATGGGACTTCCATACCCAGCTTTTTGAGGAATCTCCAGACTGACCTTCACAGTGGTTGCACCAGTCTACACTCCCACCCACAGTGCAGAAGAGTTCCTTTTTCCCCACAGCCTCTCCAGCATTTGTTGTTGGTAGTTTTTTTTATCCTGGCCATTCTTTCTGGGTGAGATGGACCAGAAAGCTCTTGAAATATTTTTGACTTACTTTTTTGCTCACTTTTTGTTTCATTATATTAGAAAAAAATGGTTTTCTGTACTTGTGTGCTCAGCATCCTCATATGCCCATAAGTACAGTTTATACATGTTATCTAAGCCTTCTAAATGCTTACTAATGATTGTCTTCTCTCTCAGTTACTTAGAGGTATCTCTTATTATTGATGCACTTTTCTAGTTCTGTTAAACTCCGTCAATCTTCGCTTTAACTAGTTTATATATTATTAAGTGAGTAAAACAGGGACTTTTAACTTTCCAGTGAATCAAAGCTTTTCTAATCATATATGTCATTTTTATATATTTTATATATAAGATTTTTTTCTTATTTTAAAGCCTTATTAGTGTTAACACTTATTATCTCCTTTGGGAGGGTATTAGTGTTTGTATTTTATACTTTTTTCCATCATTTTAAGTTCAATCTTTTTACATCATTATACTTTAGATAAACTCTTGAAAGTAGCATTTGGTTGGGTTTTATCTATATAGTCTAGCAGTCTTGTCCTTTCATAGGAGCATTATTTATAGTTGATTGGATTACTAACATATGTAGATTTAAATCTACCATCTCACCTTTTTAGCTTTCCTGAATAACATATCAACTTCAAACTTGGGTTTTATGAGGATTAAGCAAAATTTAAATGAGATTTGTACAGTGCTTTGAAAACTACATTATTCTCAATCAACCCCATTTTTAGTAAAGCTTTGTGTTTCTAAATGAGCTTTCATTGAAGATTTCCCAAAACACTATGACACAGGCTCTTGCACGCAGCTTCAGATAAGGTTGTTGTTATCTTTAAATCAAGCAATGGCAGCAACATAATATAGCTACAGCCTGCTAAACTGACCTTTATTAATGAAAAAGCCAATTACATTTCTCATAGAAAGATATACTCAATGCTTTCAGGAGGAAAATGGCTTGGTAAGTTCAAGAAATGGAAAGAAAGTCAGAGAGGCAAGAAGTGATGAAATTGGTGAGCCAGGTATGGAATGGATCCTTGGGAGCCTTGGGAGTTGTTGATTTTTGTCAGTTATGTACTTCCCAGGATAGAGGGCAATGTAAAGTTCAGATTCATGGATATGCCCCCCTTTCACAGTAATGGAGATTGAACCTAGGATCCTGGACATGCCAGGCAAGTGCTCTACCACTGAACTGTTTTAAATCAGCCCTATGTTTTAAATCAGTGGTGGCAGACCTATGGCACACTTGTCACTTTTCCCTTTTGAGACAAAAATGTTAATGTCTGTTTTTTTTTTTCCAAACTGAAACCTCCATAGTGAAGTTTAATTGTAGTGTTGGTACTTTGCCATAAGTAAGTGGGTTTTAGGTTGCAGTTTGGGCACCTGATCTCTAAAAGGTTTGCCATCACTGTTTTAAATTGTTTACTCAGGTGGCTATGGTGAAAACTGAGGGAAAGGAGCAAGGATCCTTACAACAAATGATAAGCTAAGCCTTTCTTCGTGGGTAGGAGGGTCTTCCAAAGACCTTCTTTCCCACAAAAAATAAGGTAGTGGCTTTGACTTCATAGACAGAAGTAGTTGGAAATGGGCAGTCTTTGAAGAGAATACATAGAATGTTACTATGCCTCATACGAGGATAAAAGAAGAGGGTGAGATCTCGGATGACACCATGATACGTGTCCACCAAAATGCTAATGGGAAGCATTTGCAGTGAAAGTACACCTACAGGAAAGTCTAATGCTTACAGGCCATTTATCAAATGCACTGTTTATTTTGTCTTATTTTCAATGCACTTTAAAATTTTTATGCACTTTAAAATGCAAGTTTATGAAAAAAAATCTCATTGTTCCAACCTCTCCAACCTTTAATTCTATGCTAAAATGATTTCAAAGAAAAATAAACAGTGCACCACATACTATTTTTCATATGGAAAAACACAATACAATTCAGTCAGAAATTCTCAGGAGCCAGGCCAGTTGATGCAGCCTCCAAAAATATTAAAACATGAAAGTTTCATTGTATTCTACTTTCCACATGAAATAGAATTGAAATAGACAATCCTAGAGAAAGATAATTTGTTTTTCTCTAACATAAAACTCCAGTACCACTGCTTTCAAAAGAAGCATTTCTATTATACAACCATGCTTGTAATTGAAATAATAAACTTCAATTCATTTAGTAGGCCTGGATTTCTTTTTGGTTTTCAAATTTTGAGCTCTAAAATAAAAATATAACATTACTAGTGGAACTATAAGACAATTGAGTCTGACTGAAAGTTTTCTTTCTGGTTATAAAAATTATGTAAAACATCATTCTGCCCTCAAAACAGAATGTTTTCTGAATGTTGGAGAAGCTTCAGTTACTGGGAGGAAACTCTCTTCTGCTGTCCTAACTCCCAGCGCTCCAATAACAAACGATACAGCTCCCTCACCTACAAAGATAAAGCAGCAGAGATGACAGAGGTTCCTGGAACCTAAAGCACAGGTGTGTCAGTCCATGCAGGCTGCTGTAACAGGTACCGCAAACTGAAAAACACAGAAAATTTAAAGCTATGAAGGCTGCAAAATCCAAGATCAATATGTAGACAGATGAAGAAGCTGGAGACAGCCGGCTTCCTGGCTCATGGAAAGCTGACCTCCTGCTGAGTCTTCACGTGGGAGAAGAAGGGAGATCTCTGGGGTTTCTTTTTTGAGGGCACTTTCCCAGTCACTACGGTTCTAGCCTCATTACCGATTTACCTCCCTACAACTCTACCTTCTAGTACCATCACTTCGGGAGTTAGATTGCCAGGATATGAATCTTGGGGAGACATAAACATTTGGTCTATCCAATTGGTATATGTGGTAACAGAGAAAAGGGAGTCATGGATGCTGTGCATAGAAACATGGGAAGGGAAAAGGTGAGGGAGAGGGAAAAGGTATTAGTGATGGTTCTCCTGAACATGAGGTATAAACATGGGAGAAGAAAAAGCCTGAGGGATTAGGCACAGCCTGGTATGTTATGAGTTATTAACTAATGGATTGCAATTGTTTCTTTTATCTACAGGATATTAGAGCAGATCATAAGTAACAGAGGTAATACTGTATGAAACTTTTATTTCACATATACATGAATAAACTGTACTGGCACAAGTATTGACGTTTTATATGCAATGTATTATAATACAGAAACAATCACTGAGCCACAGTATTGAATGTTCCCTGCCTCCTGGTTCTAAGAGTAAAGGCTGTTAGGTTAAAGACCTTTCATTCTTTTCTTATGTTTTATACTTTCAGAACAAAACACTGAGTTTTCTCTTTATTATTGTTACCGAAGATGAAGCAGAGAAGAAAATTTTGCTTCTGACTTTTCAGAAATTTTCTTCCTCATTTAACCATATATCATATGCTGAATTTCTGTTAAATAGGTCTCAAATTCCTTTGTCATTCTAGATTACTGAGCTATTAAAGATATGAAGCATCATCTCTCTTCTTCATCTCTTTTTATAGATGGCCTTAAAATTAGCATACGAGGTAGCTTTATTAAAAAATACATTTCTATCTCAATTATTGTCCAACTAAAAACACAAGTCCACAATGAATCCAAATCACTCCCTTGCTGTATAAACCTGCAAAGTTATTCTCTCTCTTCTCTACCTGTCTCTGTCTCTCTGTCTCTGTCTCTCTCTCTGTCTCTCTCTCTAAACTTCAGTTTCTTTGGCTGTAAAGTTAATCTGTACTATATTGATGCAAGAGGTAGAGATGATTCATGCAAAGTGCCCAACAAAAGATAGGTATCAATAAGTAAGTATTTTGAATTATAACAACATGAGAGCCCAGGCAGGAACTGTGTTTTCGCCTCCTGTACTTCAGCAGGAGTCTTGTTTTCTACTGTTATGAAAAACATATTTCATACTTCTCTTCCCTCTAGGGCCAACACATGGCCTGACATACAGTTGATGCTTAATAAAAGTTGACAGAATTGAATTAAGGAAGAGTGCTGTTGTGTTTTCCTGATAAGAGAGTATACTTACTGACAAAACACCTATAAAAGTCAATTATTATGTCCATATTAGCTTGTTAAATTTTCGGACTGAAAATATAATCACAGTAAGAACCACCTACCTCCAGATTGGGTAGTTCTGTCCCCAACTACCAAGGGGACAAAAGTCAAGCTTCATCAAATATACTTCCTTTTACCTGGCAAAAATTCAATTCATCTTTTTGCTCTGGGCAGAAGCCAGTAATTGAAAGCACCTGCCGGTCAAGACAAGCAGAGAACTGAAGTGGAGGAGGGAGTGAAATTTCTGCTTATCTTCAACAGGAAAGAATGAATTGATAAGAGAGAATAGTTATTTCACTCTGACATGAGCTAGCATAGAACATCTTTTACGGAGGCCAGAATTTCTTTTGAAAACTTCCTTCTTCTGCTTCCGTCTCTGTATAAACACCACCCCATACTCAGATACCTCTACCCACCGTCCCATCTTCGAAATCCTTAGCCACCTTAGATAATAGCTACATCTCTGAGCACCTTTCAAATTGTCCTCAGAGGCGGCTCCAATCTCTGGTGACCACACAGCTTGGTCTGGGGAGCTGAGACCACAGGATCCAGTAGTGTTTCTTTGCCATTTCAAAGGAATTTCGGATATCATTAAAGCGAATCGTCTATGTCCCAGGATAAAATGGGGTGTGTGTGTTTTAGGCTGACAACCATCTCTAAAAGACCTCAAGGTACATCAAGCTACTGAGATTTCCCATGCTGCTGTCTTCCAAATAATAATAAAAATGCAATTTTTATGCAACTAGCCTTTCCAGCTGACCCCAGCGTGGCATTTGCTATCTTTTCTGCTATTAAACTACCTCTCAAAAATAATCCTTTTGTCAAGCTCTTTTCTGTTTCCTCTTTCACACACACATAAATAAGTGACCCTAAGGTGCAGAAAATGTTAGGGTGGGGAGAGACAGAATAGTATCCAGGAACAGTCTCAGCTGGTGGCCTGACCTGTGGGCCCAGGCACTGTGAGAGGTCACCGGATGCTAAGCCCTTCCAGGGCTTGCTTCTCCTCCTGCCTTTCTGCTAAGCAGCAGGAATTGACCTTTCATAAAGCAAAGTCAAAGTCACAGATAGAAAGAGCCAAGAAACTTTTAAAGACCTGTTGATTCTTTAAATTAGTGTCCATGCTGTATAACAGTTCCTATGCTCCCCAGGAGTGAGAAAATTGCTGTTTCTGTCACAGGAAGATGTCTCCTTCATGCAGGGACATATGTCTAATTGTTGGCATTCATTATCCTCAATCCACTTTTACTCAATAAAATCAGCCACCTTATCTGACTTACTGTGACACCAATAGATGCTGGGGGCCGGAGCAAGGTGGAAGGTGGTGCTAATTTAGTAGGTTTAGTAGGTTGACATTGTCCCCATGATGATAACAAACAACAGATATGTTTATGTATAAAACATAAAATGATACATTGGCACTTAAGCAAGGCTAGAAAGTTCCAATGTTCAGTGTTAATACTGAGACCCCATATTATACCAGATAATTTTGAGGTGCTGGAAATAAGATTCTTGCCCTAATAGAACAGATATTCCAATAGGAGCAGATGAAATAGATAAACCAGAAAGTATTCTCAGCATTAAGCGCTATAAAGAAGGTAAAACATGGTTACTGGAAAGAGTGACTGCATGTAGAGTGGGGACAGCTGTCAACAGGAATAGAGAAGAGCTCTCAGAGTCGCTGGCATGCAAACAAATTGAAGGGCCAGAGAGACTGCCAGGAATGTGCCAGACCCAGATGCAAATATGCTTAGTGATGTCAGTAGAGGATGTGCTCCACTTGAATGCCTGGAACCTGGCAAACAATGGCCACACTCATGAGAAGAGGTCACAGGCAGGCAAGCAGCAGGGCCATGTCTCACACAGGCATGTGGAATATGTTGCTAGTATTGTAAAAGCAATACTCTGGAAGGGACCTAAATTTAAAAAACCCTTTTAACCTCACTATATAGATTCCCATTGACCACCTTCTGCGGATCACGCCTTCCAGTATTCTGTATATTTAGACAACATACATTCCCTACATCCTAAATTTCTGCTTATTCATCAGTTGTGATTGAATCAAGACTGAACTGTGATGATAATTTGTCTGAGTAAACTAATAAAAAAATAAGCTCTCAACCACATTTCTCAACATATTCATACTTCCCAATAAACTGAACAAAAAGAAATAAAACCAGAAAACAGTCAAAGCTCTGAAAATTAATCTGAACTATCCTTGGCACAGATACTTGGGATTGACTTGAAAAGTCCTTATGATAGTCTGGATTCCTAAAAGTGAGGGTCTGCACAAAGCACCTCAGCAGGGATAATGCAGGCAGGACTACATCACTTGTCTTCCCATCTGAGTTATCAATGCCTCTCTTTGGGAGAATTGAAGATTATTGTTCGAAAATAGCCTGTAAACTCATTGTTGGTTAAGCTGGCTCAGCCAACCCCTAAATTATGGAAAAGTCAGTCCTGAACCATCCATCTTCTTACCTCTCATCTGGATCACAATAATTGTCTCTAGAGCCCCATTCCAGGTTCACAGACCAAATAGGCAATGAAGCTCTTCAATGAAGTCTAAATTATCTTAAAGGAAAAATTTCTTCAACAAAATCAACAGCTTGTTGTCAAGTTCATGTTGTTTAGTCTATATTTTCTTTGTTTTCCTTAAATGAAAACAAACCAGGGACAAAAGCATAGGAATGAAAAGATTTCAAACTGCCAGAGAGAGTCTTGTGGAAGAACATATTTACTTACTCTGTTTCCTGGGAAATAACAAGGTAAGTATATAAGGGAGGCAAACTTCAAGAATTCATTAATGATGTATGAAGATAAATGTTATTTTTATTTAAAAAGGTAACTGATAAAGACATCAAAAAGAAACATCTAAAAGTGAACTTCCTAAGTAATCAGCAGATAAGAAAAATGAAGGTGTAATTTCGTGTTTTATTCTTATGGGCTCAGAAAGAATGCTTTTATTCTGTAAAAAAATGATCAGCAAATAACTCAGGAAATTTGACCATTTGAAATGATAGGATGGACTTGACATTAGTGATCAGACAGCTTCAAACCACAGGTCTGCCATGCCTTCAGAGGGCTCATAAAACTTGCACTGGCACTAAAGAAAGGTGATCCAAAGGAAACTGCAGAAATTGGGATTCTCTACCATGAAGACGTCACCACTAGAAACCTTAGAAGATGGCTGTGATGCTTGTGCCATCAGAGGAGCCAAGTGCACACCTTAAGTTAGTTTACAGACCTGACTCTCCTCATTGCTGGGGGATCCGTGCCCAGATCCTAGGTCTTCCTCATGAGAGTAGCTAGATAATACATAAAAACAAATAAAGCTTTTACAGAAAAACAGTGACTTTCTGTGTTTGCTGTAGGTTTCTTTCTTTTGAGTATCACTGACAGTAAATTCTGCTCTAAAATAAGGCAATGGTTTTAAAACTGAGTTTAAATATCTGATTATTTAAAGATAGAAGATAGACAAAAGTGAGCTTCTCTTTTATAGGAAACACATTTGGATACTGCCATGGATTTGGGTATTTTTTTTTAAGAAAAAAGTCAAAGAATTTTGGAAAAGTAGAACAGTACCTAAATCCCTGCCTCTGACAAGGACCTCTGTTGGAGAAACTCCAATTGCAAATGAGAGAAACATATTTCCAAGACACCAAATTAAAAAGGGGAATAAAAAATAAATTAAATAAATAAATAGGGGAATCTATGGGCAAACATAACTGAAAAATCCCAGAGTTAAGGGTTCGGGTAGACCTAGGTAATTAAATTACACAGACATTGCTATATCTGTTAATTTGGCCACCTGTGTATTAGCTTCATTTTTAGTAGGAAACAAAACGACTCCAGAAGCTCCAGATTTCCGCTGTATCATGGAGCAGTCTCAGTGCTAAAAAACAGAACAAAACAAGTTCTAAGAGCTCAACAAGTGTCTCAGGGCACAGTTGGCCTGGTTTGGTTCACAAGTCCTTCCAGTGTTCTGCGAGGCCAGACAGTGACGCCATCTCTGGAAAGCTGGCCGGCCAGCCCCAGGGTTCTGCCCTCATAGCCACACCACTTGGTTCCACAGGGGAAGACACGACGTGGCTCCCAAGGGAACATGTTATGCTGTTCCTGGGGAAGGGCTGCATGCTGCCATCTAAGTTTGATAAGTGTTAATACAGACTCTTGTCTTTCCCTCTACTCATCTGTTTCTTCTTCTTTCCATCAAAAATCTATCAAAACCTAGTCCAGGCATCATTTCTCCAAGTCCCACAGAACCATTTGCTTAAAATGGTTAATTAGAATAACAAAGCGGTCCTCTGGACTCTCTCCTTCAGATCCTCATACCACCCTCTATCGCCAAATTTATGACAAGTTTTGAGACTATTTACACATTTGCTTTATGCATAATAAATTCCCCAATGGCATTTTATTCTTGATACCTAGGAAAAATTTTGACACACCATGAGAATTTGCAGAATTGGGCTGTCACTGTTGACAGAGATGATTCTTTCTGAGGTGTATCAGGGGGTCCCTGTAATATCAGTCACATTGGATTTATTCAGAAATAACAATTCAACTATCTCTAACAAAGCTTCCTTTAAAATGTCTTTTCTTTATAAATGAAAATTTGAAAATTCATTAACTGAAAAATGCATCTTTACCTATTTATTAGGCCCATATTCAGATAAGAAAAGGAAAATATTAAGCGGTAAAGTATCTTAAAATAACTCATTAGGAAGTGCTACTCCATCTAATCTCAAACTCAGTAAAACAACGATTCATTTCTATCTTCATTATAACATTTTTAATTTCAGTTCATCTTCTGATTTTGCAAAAACGACATTTTTGCATTCCACTATGATCAAAGATACATCACATAAAAATAGCTGATGAAACACAAATGCTAAAATTTACCATTACTTAAAAATATAAATAGATGCTAGAGAATATTTCTCCGCATCCTGAAAATGTATATACGCTCTGAGCCTAATGCTCATAGGTCTTCCCATCTTCCATGAAAATGAGAACCATCCCACATTAACCCAGTTCCAGCATCTCAGGTTTCAAAACCATTGATGACAATTTGAAGTCTAGTGATCAAAGCCTTTAAACCAATACTGAATTCCACATGAAGGTCCTATTTAAGTTTTAGGAGAGATTAGGTGATAAAGTCAAGGAAAAGGTTAACTAATATTAACTGTGTGAGGCACGTATTGCGTGCATTACACCTAAGTAGAGTCATCCAGATTCCACTTGATATTTATCTTCGGTCCTCATCAGCAAGTCTGTTTTCAGACTGGTAAGACAACTGGCCATACAGGAATTCTGGAGAGATGGTACAAGTAGGCAGAGAATCACACATGCTGTTCATTATGGGAAATTTAGAGGCATTTTGAAAGTAGTTTTCCCTACACAGATTTCTAGTTTCATACCTGGTTGTAGATAAAGGACATTTAGTACCTGCTTAAGATCAGATATAACTATACATCTTATCTCAAAGCTGCTCATTCCCTCAGTCAACCACCAGCAGAACTCTGAGAGCGTTAAATTATTACTGGTCAGGTTTACACATGAGAAAACACAGCGTCAGAAAGGTTAAGTGAGTTTCACACAATAACATGGCTGAAAATATAGCACAATACTTTTTTTCCTTACAAAGATCCTAAGAGCTATTTTCAGGATACTTGTACATAATAAAGGTGATACCCTTGATAGTGTCTAAAACTGAGAATTAGTCACCTTGACCCAGTGAATCTTTTGAGGTATTATAACAGTAATTTAAATTACCCAGTTTTAGGTGTTAAGGCAAGGCTTTCATATTATAAAGTATGCCTTTTAATTGTTTAAGAGGTTAGATCATAAACGACCCAAATTTAGAAAATAAAATACTAGTGTAATTGTGATCTGTCCCAGTAACATCCTTCAAATACCCACATCATGCAGGAGATGAGGTTTTTTAAAATAAGAAATTTCAGGTAACTATTAAAAAGATTCTATATTTAATTTCACTTGAATTTTTAAAATGAAACCAAAATTGCAGATGTTATCTCTTCAAGGAATGCTTTCTCAAATTCTTTTCCAAGCATAACTCACCTAATATGGAACAGAGCTGACATTTGTCCATGATGAGGCTCAAAAAAAGGAGCAAAATTAAATCAAGGTTAGGGTTATTATTTATCCTCTGAAAATTACATGGTATATTTCTGCTTCAGGAAGTTACTGACCTTTTGAAGCTACAAAGCATTTCTGTACACCGAAAACACTTTTTATCTTAAAAGGTATATTACAGTTTAGTTTATTTGATATTTATAGGCTTATTAAGCTACACAGTTGATGATTCCATTTGATAATATAATAACTGAATAGTAAAATAACATTTTTTATCTTAATACCAGTTTAAATTGCACCCAATATTCCGATGGTACTACTGTCCATGAAGCTGTGCCAGCCTCCTGGGGACTCCCACCATCTGCCCCGTCTGTGGCTACACTCAGTCAGGGCAGGATGCTACCAGGAATGACAGTCCCTTGGAACCAACTTATCCAAATAAGGTCATCTTGATGTCAGAATATGCAGCAAGCTTAAAGTAGCTATAGTCTTTCTACACAAAGTTTAATTTCTCAGTTTAGCAAACATTTGTTTTAAAACAGGGTGGGTTGTGTTTTTAGTCTCTCTGTATTTCAATATCCAGCTGGCCTTTCCTGGTTTCCACATATCCCTGGTGCCCAAGTTGTCTCCAACTCCTATAGAAAGGAGCAGGAACCTGTCACCCTGAGATATTTTGTTATCTTACCAACCTTCTTAGGGCTCTCACATAGGGAAGCAAATACTTAAAAAGAAAATGCTGAAGTATTTACTGACAGCTTCAGCATTAATGTGGGAGGTGTCCTGAAAGGGAACACCAAGGAGACCACATGCCACCTGATTTTCGAAATTCACAGAATTCCCAGAAAAAGGTCACTTCTGCTCTAGGAGGTAAAATACTCATCATAACATATATATTAACCTGTAGACTTTTAGCTAAAAAATGCATTTTTTAAGCATCAGAAAGATATTATTATGGTTTATTTATAAATATGATGTTCATTAAAAGTTTTCAATAACCTTAAAGTAACTACAACATTAATATTACTGTTTTTAAAAATGCAGCCTTTCATTATATTCCCAGAACCTTCTCCTTTCCCTGAATCATACTGCTTATTCTCACTCTTTCTTTCCTCACATTTATACAGTATCTCACGGGCAGAAGAGACCTTGAAGGTTAAGTTATTCAACTCTCTGGCTAACCTTTCTCCTCTCTTGGTTTTCTCTGCATCTCCATGCCCCTGTTCCCTTCTTCCCATCCTTTTTATTATTCTTCTTCCTCCCATTTGCTAGGAAATTACTACTGCCTATCGAGTAGATACAGGTAAGATAATGGGCACTCCTGGGCACAAACAGCAGAACCAAGATAAACTGGCCATAAAATGAACTGTGTAATAATTTGAGATCTAGGATCAACCTATCTCAAAGAATCTCCTTAACTTCACAGTCCTTTACCTTCTTAATATATCAAGGTAAGATGTAACACTCACTTCTCTGTTGACTTAATGAATGAAGAAATTATTGCCTAGCCAAAGAAATGGGATATTTAGAGACTATTACTCTCCTTCCAAGTACAGAATTAAAAGATCAGGGCAACTGGTCACAGACACCTTATTACAAATTAGCAATAATATTTGTCCTAATTTAGCCAGTCATAATAAGTATTATGGTTTGTCTCTAGATGTCCCCCCAAAGCCTCATGTAATCTTAGATTTTTTCGGAGGTGGGTGAATCTAGAGTTTGTGATTGATTCAAGGTCCAACGCTGGGATTAAGGGTGTGAGCGATACACATGCCCTAGGGCACATAGCCTGTTTACAATATAGGGAAAGAAAGAGGATTATTTCTCCTCTTTTGTTATTTTTGCTTTCTTGCAACACCATGAACTGTTGCCCCTCTGCCAAGTGCCTCCCTGCCTTGGAACCAGTCACTTACAGACTGAAACCTCTATGAACTGTAAGCTAAATAAACCTTTCCTTCCTTAACTTTGGGTGTTGGGTTATTTTGTCTCAGTAATAAGAGAAAAGTAACTTAAGACAGTAAGGAAAAAAAAAAGGAAATCTGTGGTAATACAGATATGTAGAAGGCAATTTTGAAGCCTAGATATTTTTGTAAGGGGAAATAAAGGACATAGAGATGGAGGTTGAGAGGTCCTGAAACAAACCGGGAAATTTGGCCAGACAGAGGTAACCTACAGACACTACCAGAACCTAAACACTGATATTAAGATACAAACATGACAGCAACAAAGCTGAAAATAACTATTTTTGGATTGTTATAACATCCACATGCTGATTTGGGGAAAACTATTTTGTGCAGTCTATGAAATAATGATGACAACAATTAATCGTGAACATAGGACTACCATCATTCTACAACTATTTTAATTTTCTAAAACATACCAAAACACAAAGAAAAACAGCTCTGCATTAGCTAGAGTATGCTTTATACTTCAGTGCCCTGGTAACAAGACCAGAAAAGAAAGGGCATATTTCAGTGGTGTCACGGTACTCACCGTTTCTTTAAAACTGGCTCATTTAAACAGGTCTGCCTTCTTCCTTTTTGAAGTCATATGCACCATTCAGTTTTGCTTTGGCTTTTGCTTCTGTGCAAAGGGTTAGTTCCTGCAGATAATGACATGCAGAAGAATTAAAGTAACCACAGGATAATGAATGAACATAAGGATGGCGTGAGTCAGCACACACAGTGTTCACTCATGGTAGACATACTTCAGGACAACCAGTTTGTTGTTGGTTTTAATTTCCAATCTAGGCTTAGAATATTGTAAGAAAGTACAAAGCATTTTTACAAGTGCACTAATGGAGCTTGGGGAAAATGTAAGTAATTACACATGATTCCTAATAATGAAACTTTTTCTGTTTTTTGCAAAAAGAAGATTTCAAAGAGAATTTTAATCCCTTCCACAAGTGTAAATGGGATGCAAAAGGCAGTTTACACAAGGACCTGGCTATATACTGAATCTAAAGGAACACTACTTCAAAAAATACAGAGCATTATTACTAATTTAATCACAGCCTGGACTGCAATCCTATTTCTGCCTACATTTACAAATTCTTCAGTAGCCAGTACATAATTGTATATAATTTTTAAAGAGTTATATCCTACAGCACCACACAATTTACAACATAATTAGACATTTTATCCTTTGATTTTTATAAATTTTTTGTATCTCTAGTTTAAAAATGAGGAAATTGGGGCCCAAAGGACTTGTGCTGCCAGTTCAAGGACACACAGTGACTGACAACAAAGTCAGGCCTGGAACTGAGTTTTCTTACTCCCAGTTCAATACACATTCGGTTATGCCAGCAGTGTTTTCTTTATTTTCAAAATTAAACTAATTATATCTCAGACAAGAATACTTCTTAAAACATGTAAAAATACAAAGTAGTTTCATATATCACATAATGATCCTTGCATTGTCATCAACTATTGGTATCCTGAGATAATAAACTCCAAAAATTAAATCTGGAATAAACTACTAATAGCCCAAAGCTTTCATAAACAAAAAGAAGTTAGGATGAAAGAGACAAGCTATGGGAATGGAAGTGCTATTGTTAAAACATCACACTGGCTATGTGCTAATGAATTATAAACGACAATGGTTATCAGGAGCATACAAAGGCTGATCAAAAAAAACCAAAAAAAAAATGGTGTACATTTAAATAAAACAAATCTATTACAGCAGAAGAGTCATTGCCACTCATCTCCCTCAAGATACCATTGCTTCAGACACACTTAACCCACCCTTCCTGCCACTTTCTGAAGCAGTTCTGTGAGTCTCGTTTTGTGAATGTCTTTATTAGGGGTGATTAAATGTGGGGAATGCTGCTGCTCAGCGCCATCCAGCAGAAAGACAGGCACGTGAAAACATGTGGAGTTCTCATCTGCCTTATTCACCGGATCGGGCACCCTGCAACTTCTGCCCCTCTCCAAAGTCAAAGTGACTATGGAGGGTAAATGTTTTGAATTGATTCAGGACACTTAGGCAGCCCTGGTAGCACAACTAAAGACATTCATAAAAGAAGACTTCCAGAATTGCTCCAGAAAATGCCAAGAATGATAGACTAAATATGGTCAAAGCAAGGAGGAATATTTTGAGGGAGATTAATAGCAATGTATCTTTTACTGAAATAATATTTTTTAATTTAACCATTCACTGTAATTTTTTATCAAACCTCATATACACCATTAATCACTTGTGTTCTTACCAGTGGGGTTTTCTGGTTTTTGGTTTTTTGCCTTGTACCAAACTGTGCTCATTTGAGAGTACTATATAATACTTCTTGTATTATGTATTCTATTTAAACATGTTGACTCCACTAATTAGTCTATAAATACTTGACTTTTATCCACTGCTTTGGTGAGATAATTACTGAGGAAAGGCCAAAGCATTTATGGTCAATCAGATGAAGAGAAAGGGAGTATGGTCCTTTAGCTGAGTAAAACGTAAAACATTATGTGGCAAAGCAGAAGCTATTAACAGGATCAATATCCTCCTAGTACCTTAATAAATCATGACATCAAAGGCTCAACACAGGATGGAGACAGAGGAAAAAACCTCAGTCTACCTCCATGTAAGCTCCCAAATTGGAAAATAAAATTCCATTTAAATTACAAAGACTTAATTGGTATACAAAGGATATGACAAGCTACAAAATCCATACCCAAATTCTGGATGTATAACGGGTTTTGATTCATTAGTGAAGGAAGAAAAGCAGAAAGACAACACTGCGACTCTCTGGGCTACACATTTATAATTTGCAACTAGTAAATATGCATGAATCTGCCGCGCCGTACCTAGCAATGACATGCTGCTTCCTAGAGATAGCACAGACCCCAGAAATCAAAGTAGAGGATGGTTCAGCCATTACAACCCACTTCCTCCCATATTTAACAGTTCTCAATCTTTCCAAGTTTCACCCTATTTAAATTACTCTCAACTAGATATAGTTTCATAAAATGAAAAGTATTTTGATACTAAAGAAATACTCTATGAGAGCTCTCACAGTATCATGAGATATAAATAGTAGTAATTTTTTACTAAACCCTTAATCATTCCCATCCTCTTTGATGCTCTTAGGAAAACAAGCATGCAATTAAAAGAAGTTACTAGGCTTATAGGTCCAGTTTTCTTTTTAAACTCTGGAGCTAATTTTCTTTTCTAATTAGAAATTTTCTAATAGAAATTTCTAATAGAAATTTTCTAATTTCTTCTCTAGCAAAATGCAAAAGAGATTTTTTTAGACAATACTACTATGGAATATTAAACTTTCAATTAAAACTTCTGTATTTCCTTATTTACTGAAATGACAGTGAATATAAATACTATTTTGATTC
Organism: Dolichotis patagonum; assembly: GCA_004027295.1. Lineage (NCBI taxonomy): Eukaryota > Metazoa > Chordata > Mammalia > Rodentia > Caviidae > Dolichotis > Dolichotis patagonum. Next base: position 22,723 of record PVJX010024461.1, read on the forward strand.
TATAAGTTTGGAATATTTAATTAAAACATTTTTATGAGTTCAAATTATACAGAGCTCTCAAATTTCATAGTAAGTTAAAACAGAACTAAAAGCTTATGTTAGAAAGTTACCTTAAGAAGGTTAACAAAAAGAGAGCAGGACTCCTCAGCATCTTGAAATATTGGTTCATAATTCTTCCTTTCATTCAACAAACAGTTATCAGACACTTAAATGTTAGGTTTAGATTAATGATAAATATTAGGATTGGGTTGATGATAATTATCTCAAAGAAAGTTCCCAGAAGGTTCTATTCTTAAATGAGTTTAATCAATCTACATGGGCGCATAATTCTTAAAGCACGTAATTCTTAAAAAGTTAAACACCATTACAATTTTAATCTATAATACAAAATAAAGGTACCATTTATTATTATGTGCCCCAGTACCTTATTACTGTATATGCTGAAGAAAAGATACAGTAAGATTTAAAGAAATCTCTGCTGGCAGGGGTTATAAAGAGTAGCAGCAAAAGAAATGACTCATCAGACTTTTAGTAGGAGGGAGAGAAAAGACACATATTCCAGTTAGCACAAAAGCTTGAACAAGCGTGTGAAAGAACACACGACGGTGCTGCCTATGAGGCTGCGTCCTACTCCACCAGCCAGAAAGGACACTGGATGGCCACTGGAGTCTCAAGCGAGGAAAGTTTCACTTAAGATGAGTGTCAGGAGAATATGTATTCCATCTCCAAGGTCTGGATCATGTGGGGAGTTGGAATTGCAAGAAGGAATACTCTCTTTAGGAATCTACACTTCCCTTGTGAAAGAGGTACTAGAGATGGGGACGTTCAAAAACAACTCTGAGGCTATCAAAAGGCTTGTTTTAAAAAATACATTTCCAAAGGGCCAGGAAGAAACCACAAGTTCAGGAAAGGAGCATTGGGAAGACAGTTCTTTTAGTAGAAATTGCTCCAAGGACTAGGGATGAGGGTATGTGACACAGATTTCTGTCTGCAAAGAGCAAGAACTTCAGAGACGAGAAACATGGTGGCTTTGATATTCTGCTCCTGAATAGATTAAGTGTCTTCAGCTGGTTCAGGGGCTTTGCTCAGCACTAGAAGAGACCCCCACTTCACCCATCACTGGCCAGAGTAACATTCTAAAACATCTTACAGTTAAATCTGCTGGGTTCTAACAGCTTAAGGAGTTGGGATGAAAGCAGATCAATTTTCTGTCAGGAAGTAGAGAAATAGGAATGATTAGAAAGAAATAAGACAAAGGACAATTTATCATTTAGGAGTACAGGGAGCTGCACTCATGACTAGAACTGATAGTGTTTCATACACAAACCATCTCCTATCTTAAGAAGTGTAAGCAAATCTAGGTCCAGTGCCCTGCTCCAGGAAATCTCAAGAAAGAGTTGGTGGTGTTGGAAAAAGAGCCTATGAATAAAATTACACTATGAGAGATGCTGCTTGGAAAGCTGCTCCTGTGGTAGATTCTGGAAGCTGGGAAAACCAACATGGTGCTGGGCTGTCCAGAAGGCAGCGTTTGCTGCTTCGGGGACCTCCAGGGAGGAGAGCAAACTTCTTTGCTAGGGAATCAGCTTTGAAGTGACAGCTGCCTTTTCTGTTCCCTAGTAAGCACCATTGTGGCTGTGGTCAGTTTTTTTAGCAGAAAGGCCATCAGCCATTGTGCTGATCATGGAGCTTGACTGGCTGGAAGAATTCTGCAGTCTCCAGTCTGAACTATTCCTCTGGGTGCCCTTGTTCAAGCAGCAGTTCACTTGAAAACAATTAGCTGGTGTTCATTTCCTTGAGGCTGGATGGGCTCTCAGGATGGACTAAGATCTTAGCACAATACTCTGAAATGTTTCCAGGACGGGTCTGAGTTTGTATTGGTATCAAGAAAAGGCTAGGAATTCTGCCCTTGATCACAGTGAATTTGCCTGCGTCACTCTGGTAAGCTTTCATTTTCTTATTTTGTCTCTGTAGCAAGTAAACATTTCTAACTCATTCTTTTCTTTCCTAGTCTTCCAACTAAAAAGTAAAATGAATCATTATAGCAAATTACAGATGAGAAATCAACAAAAAAATACAAAGATAGAAGAGAAATACATTTTTTTCAAGAAAATTATTGGGTTTGTCTTTTTAAGTAGCAAATTTTCTTTTACTCACTGGCCAAAATAGTTTGGAACCAAAATTTCTTTCTGATTAATGAATTATTTCTTTGCTGCCACTTGCATCCTCTCCCACACTTTATCCCCTTAAAAATGATGAAAGCAGCAAGAGAAAATCTTTTTTTCTCACCCTTCCAATCCTTTGAACCTCTCCTCTGCTAATCTTTTGGCTTCATAATGAAAAGGGTGCCACAAATGGGAAAAATATGTTACTAGAGACTTTCTCAGCTCAGTACACTACTCACTCAGTGAAATCTGGCAACCTGCCCACATCCGTGTGGTTGGCCATTCATCTGTGCTGGAACAACATTCAGTGAAATGTGCACAGGACACAGGTCACAAAAATAGCCCCTGCAAACACAGGCACCCTTAGTTAGGGTCTTTATATTCTTTTCTTATTTTCAGTCCTCAATGTTCTTTAATTAGAACTGTTTTTTTTCACCCTTGGCCTTTCATGCACTGCACTGGATACAGTATTCTATGGAGAAGTTTTTTGCAGGATAGAAAATTCAGTGGTACATTAATACAAGTCTCCAGATCCCAGACATTGGATTTAGACTCTGTTTCTCAAAACTGAACTAAAAGTTTTGCCTCATTAAAAAAAACTAAGCAAGAAATCTTGGCTTCTCTTTCACCACAGTCCCACTTTTTAGGGACAATAATCAATAAGCAGCTTCATGTACAACTCTTGTGCATACATGTATATACGCACATGTATATATGTATGTGTATATATATCCATGGGTATATTTTCTGATGCACACTTACACTACATGGAAACATTCGTTATTGCATTTAAATGTGCTTATATTCAATGACCTCGTTGTATCCTATTATATAGGTATACTATAATAACTATATTTCTGTTGGTGTACTTTTGGATTACTTCCAACGTCTTTGTTGCTTGGGCTTTTATTATTATTATTATTATTATTATTATTATTTCAATACTGGAGATTGAACACAGAACCTCAGGTATTTCAGACAATGCTCTACCAGAAGCAATGTCCACAGTCCTTGTCGTTTTATATTTTAAGAGAAGATCTTGCTAAATTGCTCAAGTTGGGCTTAAACTTGCAACCCCTCTGCCTTAGCCTCCTGAGTGTGGGATTATAGAAATGCACACTAATAAGCAAATCATTATACATACACATATTTATGTGCTATAACACTAATACATATATTCATATGTATTATATAAATGTATACATATATTTATGCATTTGAATATATTTATATAATATATGAAATGCCTCAAATATATGTTCCCAATATACACTCCTTCCAATAGTTATTCATTACTGACTAATAGCTTCAAGTGTTATAATTCTTTTTAATTGGCAATTTAATTCAAAACTGGAAAACACTGTCATATTAATGAGGTCATGCTGTTGGCCACTGTATTTTTCTTTGAACTGTCCATTCATATCCTTTATATATTTTCTTCTGCTGGGTGTAACTTTTTGTTGACTGATACACATAAGCCCCTTGTTTAGCAAGGAAATTAGTCCATCATCTCTCATATAGATGACAAATACTTTTGGAATTTTTTATTTGTCTACAGACTTTGGTTTGTTCAAGAATCAAACAGTTGTTCTGTATGTTGTGTTTAATTTTACCCCATTTAAAATAAAAAAAAAAAAGAAACAAGCAGTCTCCTAGAAGAGAAGGCATCTTAACCAATTCATCAGTAACCATAAAACAGATTGCATACTGCCAACTGTGATGTGCTCTGATGAGGTATTACAGTTGTCTTAGATGACAATGTCACCTGGACTAATTAGTAAAAACTACCTCATGTTTTACATAGCCCCAGATGCCCTTCATAAGGTGGTCCCTCTCTCCTGGAAGCCTTGCCTTAATCTCAGTAGGGATCCTGACCCCAAAATGCTAGCTCCTTATATCTGGAAGTCACTCAAAATCAGTAAATCAAATTTTACTCTTTTTTTGTTCCCTTGTGTTCCTACCAATCATTCTAGGAGGAGTAGGAGACAGAATGAAGTGTATAACCAAAAGGCAGATCTAGAGAATGATTTCACTGATAAAAGAATTCAGTGAATTCCTAGGATTCCTTTTGCATCTTCATGGGGATTAACCCGGAACGTTAGGATCTTGCACATCGCCCTTTATTGTTATCACTAACTAGGGTATATTCTGACAGGACACTGACTGTACTTGCCACTGGTATTCAAAGAATGCCAAAGCACCAGCTTAGCCAACAAAAAGGCTGCCTATGCTGGAATAGATTACACATAGCCAGGCAAAGCAGTTCTGCACTGAGCTTGCAGGGTGCAAATCCTATGTCCCTACTGGGTAACTACATTACTCAGAGACAGTGAGTTCTTGTGACCCCAGATTCCTTATCCCTAAGATGCAGACAGGCACAGTATGACAGAATAAAAGCAGCAACATCATAGGGCTGCTATTGGATGAACAAAGTTATGTAAAGTAGTGCCTGACATGCATGTGGTGAACTGTAAATAAACGTAACCTGTCAGTATAGTAATAATTAACGGAGACAATATTACTGAGTGTAGAGAAGTCCAATAGGCCTTACACAGATGAATAATACCAGCCACAGAGAAAGGAGTCCCAAAGGAGCAATAAAGAAATGCAGTGAAGAGCAGACAGGAATTGAGTACAAGGCCTAAAATAAGCAAAGATGAGTGTTATGAGTGTTATGTGCCTTCTAAAAGTAGGGAATAGCCCTAACAAAAACAGGGACACGGAGTAAGCTGCTGTGAGTGCATGAGGGTAGTAGGAAATTACTTCAAAAATGTAAACCACCAAGGGATTAACTTCACAAATATTCTCTCAAACTTTCTGCTTAAATAAGAAAATGTTTGCTTATTCTTTGTTCTCACTTAATAAACTGAGTCAGCTGTTACAAAAGAAGTAGCACTCATTCTTAAGAAAGAAGAAATCCTTCAGCAAGTTCTGAAAGTTTATTTCCCAAGCAAATATTTGAAGAGAAATACCTGTGCCATAGAAATGCTACTTAACAGGAAAGACAACTCTCCAGACTAATCCCTGGTGCTCCTGACTTGCAGAGGCTGCAGAGGGAGAGTGGTGGCACTGTTATCAATGGATTCTTTCATGCAGTGCACATCTGATGAGTCCCCGCCACGTGCACATTGCCTTTCCAGGAGGAGACTGGGGAACAAAA
>PVJX010024462.1:0-28106 GCA_004027295.1 Dolichotis patagonum
ATATATCATACATACATACAATGATATGTATTGATATATAGATAAATATATATCTATAGATATATATATACACATATATATGTAGATATTTATATATCTATATATCTATCTATATACATATATCTATATATACATAATATGTATATATATATATGTATATAGATATATATACATATATAATATATATCTATATATGTATATAGATATATATGTATATGTATCTATATATCTCTATATCTCTCTATATAGGTATCTATATATATAAATCTATATCTATATATATCTATAGATATCTTTATATGTGTGTTTATCCATATATGTATATATGTAGATATCTATCTATCTATATACATATTTTAAGGCCAGATATTTTTCATCCATTCTTGATTAAGATTGGAGTATATATCTGAGGCCACAGATGTCAAAGTAATATTTGATGATAAAATTTTAATTACATTTAGAAAACTTCTTACACCTGTACTTTTGACCAAGCAAAGCAATGGATTATCCATAACTTTTATGCATAGAACACAATGATATGTGACTCTAAATATTTACACAGAAGCTACCATGAAATTCAAATGGAATGGTAGTTAACATGAATTATTTTAAAGAAACAATGTTTTTTTCTATAAAAGGAAACTATTTTCCATAATATAGAAAGATTTGGATAATTAAAATTCAATCTAGAAACTTTAAATATTGGTTTTTCAGGATAGCACTATTTTGAGAATTTTAGAAGACCATTTATTTTATTTTATAAGATTGCTTGAGCATAAGAAGTTGATTTTCCTCCTTTCTCTTATAGTAAGTTACTTGATGATTCTGATTCTCAATTTGGTCCTGATTAATTCAGTTATTGTATAAATATTGACTGTTTTATAATATGTTTTAGCTTTCAAGGAAAATAATGCTGGCTAACAAATTCACATTTGAAACACAGTGAAAACCAATATTTCATATTTCTTTAAGGTCTGAGTCATACTACAGTCTAGCAAATATTCTCTGTATACAGTATATCTCTATGAAATGGAGGTTCAGGTTTCATGGCCTCAGTTATTTGTGGAACTTTCCTTAGACCCTAACTAGGAATTATTCCTAAAAAGCCTAGCAATTTGGCAGAAATCACAAATATCCTTTGCCATTCTTTTTTTTTTTTTTTTTAGGTGTGAGGTTTTCAAGTAGCCAGTCTGAGAGCATTAGTCAGTTCTTCTGGCTGCTGATTGGCTGCTTCCCTGTAATTTATCTCTCTGGCAGATGCATTGGTATTTCCACATCATAACAGGTTGCAGTAACACCTTTAGCTGTCTGGAGCAATCACAGTTTTGTTCTTTTTTTTAAGCCAGAGTCTCACTATGTAGCGCAGGCTGACCTTGAACTCTCTTAGCCCAGGCCGGCCTCAGACTCCTGGTGATCCTTCTGCCTCAGCCTCTGCAATGCAGGCAGTGGGTTTTGTTTTACTAAAAACCCTAAGATCCTCCAAGATGCCACCGAAATACTCTGCACCTTATTATTACTAAGGTTTTATTAATACATTATTTTATTAAATTAAATTGTATAACTGGAAGACATAGCCCATTTAGCATTTAAACTATTAAGACAGGCATTTGTAGGCATTTTCCTGACTATATCTGAAATTTTAGGTTTTCACAATTTGCAGGTGCTCTAGGAATGGAACCCTGGTGAATTTTGGGGTCCACTTTAAATGTATGTGATTGTTACTTTGGTGTATTAATTTGAATGGATGAAGAAATTCCTAGACCAATAGGGTTATAACCTGGACAGAATGAAAAGGGAAAGAAAGAAATCTTCCTTTTGCTTGTTTGGAGGAGCTCTGATCTTCACCATTGCCTTTGGATTTTTTTTTTTAGCTTCTTGAGCCTTCCATTGAGACTGCTCAGGTTTCCGAAGCAGAAATTTCAGCTCTCTGATGTGCAGTTACACCACACTGCACAGTGAGCACCAGGCCATCTGCTGATTCCTCTAGCTTTCCACCATTCGGAAAGCCATCTTACAGTCTTCCATCTCTGATTTCAAAGGATGCAACTGTAAGTCATATATATATATATATATATATATATATATATATATATGGCTACTTTAAATAAAAGGCTCTTCTCTCTTGGATAAGCAAGGAAAGTTTTAAATTCCTGAACAGTGTTTGACTTTTACTAAAGATTTATAATCAATATTTATATACTACAGTAATTTTTAGTCTGTCTATAGAGGCTGAAAATGTTTCTTTTGGAGAACTTGCAGAAGATGTTAAAATTCAAAATATGAAGAGCAACAAGTTCTTATGCTTTTGAATTCTGATTCTTCCTCTAAATGAGCAATAATTCAGTTTTGACAACTGTATGTAGTCAGTGAATATAGTAGATGAAGGGAAGAAAACTAGTTCTAGAAAAAATAGGGCATTCATCAGCATACAAGTCAGGATACATTTCGATTGAAGATAGTAGAAATCCAACTAGAGAAAGGAATTTACGACTCACCTAACGAGACTTTAGGAACCACAAGATTTCTCTTTTCAGAAATGACTTGAGAAGAGATTTAAAAGATACCAGGTGTTGCTCATTTTGTACATCTTTATCTGTAAGCTTTCTCTCTATTTCCTGCTGACTAGCTAATATTTTAGTATTATTTTGATTTTTCTCAACTGTCCAAAAGAATCATTGTCTTTGTTGAGTGCAATTATTGGTTATTCTTAAAACAAGAGCATTATACATGGGCGCTGTGGTATTCCTGGGATACTTTGTAATTAGGCAAATCCATCAATCTAATTCTCTAAGATAGAAACTGGTTATAATCTAATAAAAACAAACTGGCCTACTAGGTTCTGTAATTCTTCTGGTAACATGAAGCGACCAAAACCACAAAAAAGGCATCTTTGTTTGTGTGTATGTGTGCATGTGTGACAGAAGAAAAGACAATGAGACAGAGAGAGAGAGACATAGGAGAAAGATTTTCAAATTAGTTCCAATATAATTACTCTTATGTCTCATTTTGTTTGCTTTTTAACAATAATATGGTGCCTAAGAGTTTAAATACCAACATAAGCTAGATGGACAAGTCCACTGCTTACAGACAATTTTAAGCAACAATGAAACAATAAGGACAAAAGTTGTAGTACAGGAATCTGCATATACCACCACACATAAAAGAACCTGTTTGTGTGTTTTAGAAAGAATACATTGTATAAAAGGCGTTTAGATTATTATGCTTTTAAATTCAGCAAAGGTTGTAGCTTTGAAAATTTAGAATTATGTTTCTCAGATTTTGGATGTGCATAAGAAAGTTAAACTGATTTTTTTTCTCCTAGGATATCATTCTAAGTATGCTACTATTCTTGAAAATTTTTGGAGCTAAAGGTATTTTACCACTGCTGTAGGTGTTATGTCCCAAACGTAAGTCTTCCTCCAATGAAATGTCCTTTCAGTAGTTCTAAAAGATGTAAAAACACTTTCTGGAATCAAAGAAGTTTTTTTTTTTTTCCTGTATCCTGGGGTAAATTAACTCCAAGAAGAAAGATTTGTCTTTCCTTCCAGAGAAGCCCAAAAGACCAGAAGCCAGACATTTTTCAAAAAAAGTTTCATTGAGGTAGTTATGTGAATAACAAAACTTAATTTGAGCACACAATTCTTAACTATTATATTTGTTCATGTAATTCATATCATAATAATGTTATGGAATATTTCCTTAACCCTTCTGTCTGCCACAAGAGCTTTTGCTTCTCCTAGAATTCTGTGTGAATGGAATCACCTCAGCACATAGTCTTTTGTGTCTTGCTTTTTGTTCAGTACAGTGGCTTTATGAATTATTTTTTATTGTGTTAATGATTTGTCCTACCTTCTTACATGTATTATTAAATTGTAAGGATACACTATGTTTTGTTTGTCCATTCAGCATTCATCATTCAGTGTAAAACTGGGTTGTTTCCAGTTTGCATTTTTATGAATAAAATTGTCAGGGAAATATGAATGCAGTTATTTACATAAAACATTTTTTATTTTTCATCTAGCCCACAAGTCAGCTATATGAGTCATGTTATGATTGCATACACTTTTATATAAAGATACTAAACTGTTTCCAAGAGATGTATAGCATTTTTGCATTTCCAGAAGCAATATATTGACACTCCAATTGCTACACATAGGCAACAGTAGGTGTCATAAGCCCTATTAGACTTAGCTATTATAGTATAGACTATAATCTCATTATGGTTTTAATTTGCATTTTCCTTAAGAGATATTTACATTATTATTTTTATCCTAATATCTTCTTTAGAAAAGTGCCTGTTCTAATATTTTGTCCAGATTTTATTGGAAGTGTTTTATTAGAATTTATTGTGGAGCTGTCATTGTTTTTAACAGGGATCAAACTCAAAACTTCCCACTTGCCAGGCAGGCACTTATGCCACTGAGTTAAATCAATGATTTTTTTATATCTCAATGATTTTTATATATCTCTACTATATTATACATGTCCTCTGCAAATATTTTCGCCCAGTTAGTGACTATGAATTTCTTTTATGCTGTCATTCAACACTTTTAAATTTTATTTAAAAATAATTTTAGATTTCTAAAAGTTAGTGAGACATTGTATTTTTATCAAACCTCTTAATTTTCACATTTTATAGAATTCTGTCACATTTGTTAAAACTATGAAATTGGATTATAATAACACCATTTAAACTGGACACTGTGGCACACAGCTATAATCTCACAACTTGGAAGGCTGATGAAGGGAAGTTGAGAGTTCTAGGTCATGTTAGACAACATAGACAGACTCTGTGTTAGAAAAAAAGAAAGAAGAAGGGAAAGGAAGGAAGAAAGGAAGGAAAGGAAGAAGGAAGGAAGGAAGGAAGGAAGGAAGGAAGGAAGGAAGGAAGAAAGAGAGAGAGAGAGAAAGAAAGAAAGAAAGAAAGAAAGAAAGAAAGAAAGAAAGAAGGGAAGGAAGGAAGAAAGGAAGAAAGGAAGAAAGAAAGGAAGAGAAAGAAGGAACACAAAAACATAAATTGTAGACTATCTGTAGCTAATTGATTTTTTTATCAATGTACTTTTGCTGATCCAGGGTCCAACGGATAATACCACATGGCATTTAGCCACTGAGTCACTGTGTTGCCACTGGGACAAATAACTGACATCCTAAGTAGAATCTCTGCGCCGAGGTTTGTTTTGGTTCAGTTTTGGAAGTTTCAGTCCGTGGTTGGAGGGCTCAGAGATACAAACAGCTTGACGGAAGGGCCTACCAGAAGAAAGATGCTCATGTCCTGGCAGTCAGAAAACAGGGCCGAGGAAGGACCCGGGAAGGGAGGCCGTCCGGGTCATGCCGCCGGTGATCAGGCTCCTGTGACCAGCCTCCCTCTTCTGACAGCAAATTTAGCCACTGAACCCATGATGGATATATCCGCTGAAGTGAATAGAACTCCTCATGACCCAGCATCATTCAAACATATGAATTAGCATTTTAGTTACAAGTTTTAGATTTCATCTATAAAACTTGTCCTAGTGATAATGATCTTTGTTCATTTCTTCTATATTTATTTTCTTATGAAAGTAAGATCATTCTGGTACCTGAGTTTAAGCAGGTATCACTAAGTTCATTCAAAATCCTCAGCGTTGCTTATTTGCAACTGTGCTCTGGACTCAGGGAAACTGTAGTCCATAATCTCCAATTCATGTATTTATTTATTCAACACCAAAATATGTGTGTGTTTCTATTTAACAAATCTCCGGGTTTGCTCTGATAAGTTACAAAGAACTTTACAAAGCCCTGTGTCAGGCCTGATGGTATACATTATGAACTATTTTCAGCTACCTTCAAATCATTGTGTTCCCTTGACCTGCTGGGCCTTCAGTAAAAATGTACAAATCCTTCAGATGTCTTAGCTTCCTCTTATCTTTGCCTGAAAAAAATGCAGACAAGGTGTCATTCTCTAAAGTTGTCAAAGAGCCCAGAGGATAACAACTATCTTCAAGAAATCTAGAAGAAGGGATCTGTCACAAAATGGACTCAGAATTTTCTGTTTGACTGAGCCTGAGAAGCAACGTTACTATACATCAGCTCAGCAGGTCTGCAGGTGACTCAAAGGAGAGTCCAGTAAGATTTCCAAATTCTTTCTAGAGAACAGATAACTCCTAGGCTGCAACACAACCCAGAGAGGGGTTTCTTAGTCAATGTTTGCTAAGTCGATTTGGAAGATTAGAAGCTACTCTTACCTTCCTAGAAAGGTTGGAGAAAGTTTGAACCCTATCCAGCATCCTCAGAATGTTGAACGTTGTCTCTGCCCAGAGCTCAGGAACTTCCACTGCTGAAGCTGAGATACTGTGAAGCTGTGACTGCCCATCTGGACTAACTGCCATTTCCTAAACTCCCTCTAAGTTTTTTTCTTTTTCTTTTCTCTTTTCTTTTCTTCTTTTCTTTTCTTTTCTTTCCTCTTTTCTTTTTTCTTTTCTTTTCTTTTCCTTTTCTTCTCTTTTTTCTTTCTTTTCTTTTTCTTTCTTTCTTTCTTTCTTTCTTTCTTTCTTTCTTTCTTTCTTTCTTTCTTTCTTTCTTTCTTCTTTCTTTCTTTCGTGTACTGGAAATCAAACTCACTACATTACCCTTGTCAGAGAGGCTCTTGTGCTGCTGAACTATATCCCTGGTCCTTCTAAATGCCCTCTTTATCCCAGAAAGTCACAAAAAATACTGCACTGGATCTCACTTAAATTTTATTTTATATTCAGTTTGAAGGGTATTTTTGCTACTGATAGAATTGTATATTAACAGTTTTTCCTCTAGCATTTTATTTTATTTTTTAGAATTCATCTTTTTAAAATTTTTAATTGTTTATCGCTACAATTTAGGTTTATACAGTGATGCCACTGATCACAGGGAATTTTTATCAGGAGATTATATATCTTGATTTGGCTTTTTTCCCCCTTTTGGTCCCCTCCCTTTCCTCAACCCCCTCTCCTCTGCTTATTTAAAAAGATTTGTTTCCATTTTATCCTCCCTTTCTCATTTTTTCTTTCCCTTCTTTCCTTTCCCCCTCCTCTCTCCCTAGTTCGCCATTCCTTCTGAACAATTTCTTCACATTTCACCATATCTCTTGTACAGTGTGGTTCTTGTTTACAACTTTGGTTTCCCACACCAATAAGACAAATGATATTTACAGAGGTGTCTGATTTATTTTACTTAAGAGTATGGTTTCAAGGTCCATCCATTTAGCAACAATTGTTTCAAGTTTATCTTTCTTTATGACGAATAGTACTCCATTATATGTATAAAATATTATTTTATCCATTTATCAATTAATGAGCATTTGGACTGTTTCCAAGATTTAGCTATTACAAACTGTGCCACTCTAAACATGGCTGCACATATACCAGGGTGGTATAATACTTTGAATTCTTTTGAGAAAATATCAAGAAGGGGAATAGCTAAGTCAAATGAGACCTCTGGTTCAAGTTTGTTGGGGAACCTCCACACTGATTTCGATAGTAGTTGTACCAGTCTGTACTCCCACAGTTTTCCTTTTTCCCTATAGCTCAACCAGCATTGTTTTGGTTGATTTTTTTTTATAATAGTCATTCTTTGTAGCTGCATTTATGTAGCTGCATTATGCATTATGTTCAAAAATTTATCATGACTATAATGTGTTGAAATTTTTATACTTCTTGCCCTATACTTGTGTCATTTTTCTTTGCACCTGTGAAGACTTTATCACTGGTTTTAGCGGTTTGTTAGATTATGTTTTGTTGTCATATTTTTTTTTACCTTTATATGACTTAAGCCTCATTGAGATAGAGTTCTGTATGTTCATAATTTCATCGATTTTGGAAATTTTTCATGTAACTTTTCCACCAATTTTTCCCATTTATACCTTATCTATACTCTGATACACATATGTGACACTGTACAGATTAAAAAATAATTTAGCTATTGGATTAATTTTGAAAACTTTCAAATTCTATATTCTTATTTAATTAATCCTTTGTCTTGCAATGTTACCCTATTATTCATCCCATCCATTTTTCTTGCCACTTAGATATTACAATTTTCAACTCTGAGAGTTTTACTTCTTTAATCTTCCATTTCTATGGACATCGCTGAGGATTAAATATACCATTTTTCACAATCAATTTTTAAAGCTTTTTTCATCTTCAATTCCTGTTGTCTATACATTTTTGGGTCTGTTTCTATTTACTCTTTTTTACTGGTAATCATATTTTTCTATTTTTTTGTATTTGTAATAACTTTTGCCTAGAATAAATTATACTTTGTTAGATGCTGGAATTACTGAATTTATAAGAGTGTTGGGCTTTGTTCTGGCAGGCAAAGTGTTGAGATGATTTGGCTGATGTGTAACTTGCTTTTAAGCTTTATTAGTGGTCTAGAATAGTCTTAAGAGTTAAATTTAGCATCATTATGAAGATAATTAGCTTCTAAGTTCTCTACACAGTACCTCAGTTTTTATGAAGTCCCTGTACTCCAGTGCTGCAGAGCACATTATTCCTAAGCATTCCCCAGTAATTACATGGCCTACGTCTTCGCAGGACTCAGGTACCTTGTGGAGTTTCACTTAAATTTTGCACAGATGAATAGTTAGACGAATATTTAAGCTCAACCCTTTTCAGTTTTCCACAATTCTGTCTTCCTTTGTGCAAATTTCTTCTCTGTTATTCTGTACCTAACGTTATGTAGATTTTATAAAACTTCAATCTCTGTCCCCCTGACCCATGAAAATTACTGGATTTTCTTTGATTTCTTCCTCTTTCTACAGTGATCTGGAAATATATCCTAGCTGTCACCGGGGCAATCATAGACCTCCTATCACTGTCATAGTCTGGGAGGACTGCTTGCTCAGAGTAAATTTGTTTTCTATTTGTCTGTGATGCAGCGCAATGTCTGTAGTACATACTCTTCCATAGGTAGGATTTATTTTTGTTACAGAATGAGCACAATGATTTTCTCAATATTTGCAAATTACATTTTTTGACTTCTTAAAGATTTTCTATACTAGTGTAGTTGCTGTTAGAGGATTTATCATTGGTATTAATTCAGATCCTTGTTTTCCAAGACAATTAGATTAGATGATTTTGCTGACAAAAAATTTAGAATTTATTCTTTTTAAATTGAATAATTCTCCCAAGATATGTTATGTTGGGGATCACAAATTCACAATGGCTAATTTTAGGTACTTTCCCAAAGAATAAATGGAGGCTTGGGATTATCATAAAGTCATAGCATAAAGGATTAGCAAAAAGTCACTTCTGCCCTCTGGAGTCATGCAGTCATCCCCTGGTAAAACTCCCTCCCTCATCAATAAATGCTCAGCCTCTGGAGGCCTCCTGGCCTTTTGTTCCTCTTGAATAACTAGTCACCCCAGAACCCCTCTGTACTGCCATTTTGTCTCTTGTTTTCTCTTTCTTTTCTTTTTTGTTTTCTCTCTTGCCATGTGCCATAACACCTGGAAGGTGATTAGAGGTTCACTATGAAGGTCTCCAATGATGTTATGATTTATATTTTAAAATAACTAGCATTGTTCTAGCTCTAAAAGTAGTACGTTTATTTTGATTGCTGAAAATACAAAGATTGACTAAATATGTAAAGGCATTATTGTGGAACTGTAAAAAAATATAACAAGTGTGATTTTAAAGGCACTGACTTTTTTTTACAATAAACTAAGCAAAATTCCAGGATCACCAAAAAGAGTCTTCCGAAGACCCAGTATGGTATCTACAAAGATGCTGAAAGCACTTTGTTGCTTTCAGGAATTTAGTGGTTTTGTTCTTTTACTTCCTAGCCTGAGGGTAAAGAAAAAGTTTTTGTCTATTGAGTGTGGAGAGTTACAATCAAAATTCTTACATATATTAAGGACAATCAAAGATTTACAAAATCAATGAAATTCTTTCCACAAGCACAATGATAAGTCAAGGTAATGTTTCTTTGTTTTTCTTGAAATCTAAGTTTAAAAATCACCAACCTTGAAAATTCAGAACAATAGAATGTCTGTATAAATTATTTCTCAAATTTCTATCACCCACGTTGACTGAAAAACTGAAGACAAGATATTGTTACACAGTGACCTTAGGGTTTAAGAGGTGCATTATGTGTTCCCTTGGTAGCAGAACCAAAATAAAAACTATGTCTAGTAAATGTAAACTGCAAATCAGACCCTACAGTAGATACACAAATAAAACACTGTTAAGTAAAGGCTCAATATTCAAGATTCAAAACCTGTAAGAACATAAGCTACATTGTGCAAGGTTCAGAAAAACACTACACAGAGTGATGAGATTTTCAAGCATTTAAAACAATAGAATAAAATGTAGAGAATGTAAAACAAATAGAAAGTTATGGGAATAAGCTGGAGACAAGTAGGAATTATTAGAATAAAGCAAAGCTTTATTTCAAGAAATAAGAATTTTCAAAGATAAGCAATGAGAAACATAATAATTGAATAAAAACCTCAGTGAATCTTTTAACAAGATTAATTATGTAGAGAGATTTAATGAACAGGAACTATATATGAATACATTGCTAGGAATATACACACAGAAAATATTATGGAAAAAAATGAAGAGATTGAGAATTATGGGGGATGCTCCACTAAAGTGTACTTATACTTACAGAATAAAACAGTATTTTTATGTGGAGAGAGCAGCATTTAAAATGTAGCAATGTTTGGGGGGTTTCTAACAGAGTACGTGATTTTCAGTTGTAGAAAAAATAATCTAATACATAAAAGTTTAGTGATTGTAGCTTGACACGTAGAAACAGTTATGAAGAAGTAAAACTCAAAGGACAAAGATAAATACTGTAACCAAGTGGAGGCCAGAAAACACAGGCTATGTACAAATTAACATCAACTGGATAAGCTGTAGGTATTTTAGAAAAGATCACAAGAATGGCTGAAGAGAAGTGTGTTTAAAATTTGAAAGTAAAGGTGTGTCAAGATAGAAATTTAAACACTAGTTATCTATAGCTTCGTGAAGTTAAGTGGAGTAACAATTATTATGTTTTTTTCTTTTTGACACAAGGTTTCACTATGCAGTTTGGCTGGTCTTGAGCGCACGCTGTAGCCCAAACTGGCCTCCATCCCACAGTGATCCTCCTGCCTCGGTCTCTCAAGTGCTGGGATTTTGGGGTGTGTCACCATGCCTGGCAAAGTGAACAATTTTAAAAACAAAAAAGTGAGGGTATTTACCTGTAACAGCACTTCACAAGAAAAAGACTATTGAATTTAGAAGAAAGAGCTATTATACAAGATATGGCAGAGAGAAGATGCAAGTTTAATGGGTAGGAAATATATGCAAACTTTGTCACTGTGTGCTAATAACAATACCATCATACTGACTTATATTTAGATTGAGAATGTCCCCTAAACTTCATGTGTTGGCTTTTGGAAGGTGACTGTATCACATGGGACCTGTGGATGACTTGCTGTCAAGAGATGGGGACTGGTTGGATGTGGCTTGCTGAGAACATGACCTGGAAGAGTGCATCTGCCTGCCTGGCTCTTCTCTTCGCTGTTTCCTAGTTGCCGTGATATGCGCAGCAAAATAGGCAAGTCGTTCAGTTAAAAATAAAACAGGGAAAAAAGTATGAGAAGTAGCTCAATCAGACACAGAATAAGATCCCAAAAATTGATTCCTGCTTAATAGGAAGCAGCAACTATAATGTATAATGATTCTTGACTTCACACGTTACTTTAGCTGCAAAATACATAGCAGTATACTGACAGGGTTTCAAGGAAAAACTGACAAATGTATTATTCTACTTGAGAACTTTATCAGAAATTTACATAAGGAAATGTCAGAAATGCCTATGTATGTACAGTGTTGACAATGTCATTAATGGTCTTCATTCACTGGACTAAATAGATTCTTGCTCAAAAAAAGTAGGTAGCATACGTTCTTTCCAAGAACATGCAAAATATCTATGTATATTGGCATATATCCGGTAGAAAAACAGCTAAACACTCAAAAAAATTGAAGTTTTATTATTTATAATCTTTAAAAGATAACAAAATGTAGACTAAACACAAGGACAAACACATAAAACTATAGTGCATGTGTACATAAAGAAGAAATAAATATTTCTGAGTGGCACAGAGGCCAACCAATTAATAGTGCAAGAATTTCACTGTATATGATTATAATATATAGCATTAGTGATTAAATAATAAAATATTAATATCACATTTGAAAATATTATTTTAATTGTTTTGAAAATACAGCATAATAACACATTAGTATAAGAACTTTTAAAGTTGTTCACTTACATTTTGAGCCTGATATTATTAAAAATCTTATTTTTCTAATGAGAAATCTGGGTTACAGAGACTGCAAAAGATGCAAAGAACACAGAACTTGCTAAAAGCAGAGTGAAGGTTCTGAGCAGGTTAGATTTAGAGATTGCAATTTTAGTTACTAACAACCTTTATGCCTTGGTAAGAGAAGAGCAGAATAATTTTACAGATGGTAAACAAATCAAAACTAATATAGGAGCTGGGGGTTTAGCTCAACGGCACAAGTGCCTGCCTGGTGAGCATAAGGTCATGAGTTCCATCCCCGGTACCAAAAATCCAAAACCAAAACAAAAAAAACCAAGCAAATAAACAAAACAAACTAACAAGGGGGAAAAACAGATGAGGTTAAAAAAAAAAAAAACATGAGACTGAATGGAGTAAATCTTCAGTGTTGTTTTCTTTGAATATTCTAGATATAATGGAAAAATAATTGGTAAGATAGGTCCGAGAATAGTGAAATTTGGCACAAACTTATGAATGAGTTACTATAACTATAGATGGAAAAATTCACATAATACTGTAATCACTGTACATCATAAGTTCTAAATATTGGTGAAATAAATATTTTTAGAGAAAACATGTCAGTTGAATTGAGTCAAATAATATTGTATATAGATGTGTTCATTCAGTCAGCATGTGCAGCAGTTTCCACGCTTGTCACTGAATCAGAAACCCACATATTACACACACAAACAAAATATCACCAGCTGTTTCAGAAAAATTACACCTTATACATTCTTCCAAGGAAAAGAATGCATCTTTTATGAGATTAAGAGTGTGGATAACAAATAAAAAACCGCACAGTATGCAAAAAAGATATCTGAAATCATACTCATAAATGAGTAATGTAAAAATGATAAACATAATTTTAGCAGTCTGAATTTCACAGTGCAATGCAATGTACAAAATAACAAATAAAATATATCCAGTTAATTCAAACACATTCAACATTAGAAATCCAGCAGTTGGGCCTAGGATTTAGTTCAGTGGCATAACGCCTGCCTGGCAAGGGCAAGGTCGCGAGTTTGATCTCCAGTACAAAAAAAAAAAAAAAGAAATACAGCCGTGAAATATATTACACCAAGAAATATGGGAAAAATTATGATCATATATTGGTAATTTTTATACTGACAAATTGTATGCATATTTCTCTCTTGATTAGATTTTATCAACATCATGATACCATCTTTGCAAAATCAGAGAAGAAAATTTAATTTTGCAAATACTTTACTTCACTCTAACCCTCAGAGTGAATTAAACTGAGTTGAAATTATCTGTTCCTTTTATGTTGGTATTTTCCCTCATATCAGGGAGTACATGCATATATTGTATTTAGTAAAATACTTTCCTTGCGATTTTTCCAATATATTTGCAAATGAATTTTTCAATTGTCCTTATTATTTCCACTGATCTAACAGATGCTGATTTATCTGTTTTATACTTGCCTTTTGCATTTTCATGGAACTACATCATTGATTCATTTATTACTAGTGATATGCTGTTTTCTAGCTCATTACTTTCAGATTTCATCTCAGTTTCTTCTTCTAACTTCTTTTTATCACTTCAGTTTACTAATAACTGTCCAGCTAACACAGGTTATGCACACATAGGCATGAAGGTGTGGGGACCGCCACCACTTAACATGTCTCACAGCATCACAGGTCAATAACTATGCAACATATCTCAATAGATACCCTGTAAAATTCTCTATTAACTCTGCATTGCAAGATGACTTTGAACCCAAACCAGAAATATGGGAGGTATGTTGGTCCTTTGTAGGGGGTCCTTGTGATTCTGTAGTTTACATATCTCCTGACTTTATTCAGTTTGTCCCTATTACCACTATTATACATTGTCATAGTACCGAGTGAAAATAGCTTCTTGGCTAACATTCCTGTTTGGAAACTAATTATCTAATATATGCATAAAGTAATTAGAAAATACAAACCTGGTTAGCTCTTTATAATGTCCTCTCATTGATTTTTGGATAAAAATTAGCTTGGTTCTGTTTACTACACGGTTCACTTCTAGGCAACCTCAACCTACTTCTGAAATTTCATTAATATTTTTAATTTACCAACATTAGGTGCTTCTCAAGGGCAGTTTTGAGGATATTAAGTTTCTCAGGAGTGCAAACAGCTCTGTCAACTTTGACCCTTACAATAATTGTAAAATTTATTATCAAACCGAAAAAATGTTAAATGGTTAATAAAATCTTTATGAGCTATGTATGACATTATTTATTTATAGAATTTAAAGGTGTATTACTTGTCAACTGTATTTGTTTCATTTGATCACTTTAGAAATTATCTATTTTCCTCTAGTTAAAATGTTGATCACATTTGCAGTTCACACAAATGGAGGGAGTGAAAGATGTATCTATCATTGTGATTACAAGATTAAATACACTAGTGTGCAGTAGGAGAGTTATTACTATGGGACTTTCTAACTCAGTAGAGAAGTCTGAATAAAAAGTGTCTCATTAAAGCAAGATTAAGTTAAAAACTAGGAATCATCAGTAATTTAAGGATATCAATTGATTTTAGAAAGACAAATTTCACAAAAATTAGGAAAAACTGATACCTGATAAATTTGTATTCGATGCCACACATTTTAGTTTGTTGAACACTGGAAATTCACATACTTATAAGCATTACTGTGCATTCATCTGGGAAGCAGCTGAGTTACTATAGAATAATTTGATTGTTTTGTGTCTTGCTTGTAAGCTTTGTTAACACACACTTTAAGGCTCATTTTGTTTCACTGTTGAGCCAAAACACACAATATTCTACCCAGGACCCGGGTTTTTACTCCAGGTTATTAGAACAAATTATTCCCACTTTGTGTGATCTTGTTCCATTTATTTCTCAAGGCCTCAAGGAGTTTTTTAACCTGCATGCCATTCTTTCCTTAATCATTTAATTTTGAGATAATTATAGATTCACCTGCAATTGGAAGAAATAATACAGGGGAGTCTGTGTCCCTTTCATCAGTTTCCTCTAATGGTCTTGGTAGCAATATTTTGTAAATCTATAGTACAGTGTAACAGCAGGATATCAATAATGATGCAATCAAGATGCATAGCATGTTCATCCTCACAGGGACCCCTCATGGTACAAACATTCTTCCTGTGCTTTCACTGCTCCATATTTGTCTCTAACAATGATTAATCTATTCTTCATTTGTGCTATCTTTAATTTCAATAATGTTTTAAAAATTGAATCTTAAACTATCTAGCATCTTTTATGTGTTAAACATTTTTTAATTATTCCTAATTCTCTGAAGATACATTGAGGTTGTTGCATATACCATAGTTCATTTGTATATAGTATATGTATGTATATATATAAATGCTATGTATATAAATACATAGCATGCACATAGCATTTACTTTTATGTAGTATTCCATAACTTGGATGTATCACAGGTTGTTTTGTTGTTTGTTCAAATGTTCATTAGAGAAAAAGACCTAATGAAAATCTGGATTGACACTTCCAGATTCTGACTATAACAAATAAAACTGCTGTAACATATTGTGCTGCTTTTTGTGGACATATATTTAATCTTTTGAGGACAAATTCAATAGTTACAAGCTTATTTCTCAAAAAACTGTCAAATTATTTTCCAGAATTTTTGTCATTTTACATTCTCACCAGTAATATGTAAGTGATCCAATAGAAACTGGCCCACTAAAATATCATTTTCTTCAGCCTTTGATATGGCAATGTTTTTAAATTTCAGCTATTCCATCAGATGTGCAGTAATGCTACATTATTATTATAATTTACAGTTCCCTTGAGACTGATAATCTTAAATATATTTTCATGTCCTTACTTCACATCTGCGCATCTTCTTTCACATTTTATTTTTATTTTATTTGACTCATTGTTTTATTTACTAAGTTAATAGGTACAGTTTAGAGATATATAGTGATCATATTCACCATAAGGAATTTACACTGTGTATGATATATCTTGGTTTATTTTTCCCACTCCTCTCCTCTCCCTTCAACCTCTCTTTCCTTCCTTTCTTTACTTCTGTTTTATCCTTCTTTTATCATTTTTCTTTTGTCTTCTTTTCTTTCCTCCTCCCCTCAGTTCCTTTTTCTTTTTGAACAATTTCTTTCCATTTCACAATATCTATTGTGCATTGAGGTCATTGATTATATTTTCCATTTCTGACTCCAGGGAGACAATGCAATACTTACTTATGGATGCTCAATTTTTCACTTAAGATTATGGTCTCAAGGTGCATCCATTTACCTGCAAGTGTCTCAAGTTTGTGCTTACTTACAGCTAAGTAGTGTGCCATTATATTAAGCACACACACACACACACACACACACACACCTTTGTATTTTTTGTACTCATTTGTTGGCTATTTTGTGTCGTTTCCAAAGTTTAGCTATTACAAATTGTTCTGTTATAAGCATGAGTGTGCATATATCAGTGTGGCATGATACTTTCATTTCTTTTGGGAAGATACCAAAAAGGGAAATAGCTGGGTCAAATGGGACCTCCAATCCTAATTTGTTGAGGAATTTTCACACTGATTAGTGCAATGGTTGCACCAGTCAGCACTCCAGAAAAATAGCAGAGAAGGGTTGCTCTTTCTCACAGCCCCATCAGCACTTGCTATTGTTGGATTTCTTTATAATAGCCACTCTTTCTGGAGTGAGATGGAATCTCAGTGTTATTTTAATTTGCATCTCTTGAAGGACCAGTGATGTCAAACATTTTGTCATATATTTATTTGCAATTTGAATTTTTTTCTCTGAGGAGTGATTATTCATCTCACATGCCCATTTATATGTTAGGTCTTTGAATATGGGGATTCTGTTTGTTTTAAATTTTTATGTGTTCTAGATATTATTTCTTTGAGGGACAACTGGTAAAATTTTTCCCACTCTGTGGGTTGTCTTTTCATTCTGTTAGTTATTTCTTTTGCTGTGCAAAACCTTTTTAATAAGATGAGATACCACTTGTTGATTCATCATAGTATTTCCCACACAAACAGGGTTTTGTTCATGGAATCTTGCCTACACCTATGTCTTCAAGAGTCCTATCTATTCTTTCTTTTATATCGTAATCCCAAATAATGGATATTGTAATTCAAGTATTGTAATCCCTTTTCTAGTCTTCCTCACAATCCAAGTTATATGTGTAATCCCATTGAAATTGTATTAGAATCCAGGAAATTAATTCCAATCTACCACCTCCAATGTAACACATGGCGAGAGTAAAGATACCAAGACATGTTCAAATTTAAGGGCAGCCAGCAGGTCCTAAGTCTGATCCAAGTGAGGATGTGTGGACAAAGGCCCTGATCCAAAGCCCCTCTCAGAATTATTTTCTTGTGAAGAAGAGAGTGGTTCAAAGATGAGTGACAGTGGGGATGGAGAGTAACCTGAGCTGGTTAGCCAGATGAGGAGAACAGCATCTTTGCAATACGCAAGGAGAATGACATGCAGAAGGATCACTCTGCATAACTCAATTAAGGTAGCAATTGAATTGTTTTTGGGAAGCTATGTTTTAGTTTTTATATGTAAATTTTTGTGCCCTGGGGACTCATAGCCTCTTTATTTTGAGGCTTATACCCGGTTGACATTCTTGGAACTGACTGGCTTGCCATTCCACTGTCTTCATAGCTTTTATAGAGAGCACTATGCAAGGAAACAGGACTGTCAGAATGGTCGCAAAGATTACATATCATTACTTTAGCTGGCCCTATTTGCATTGCTTAGAGCAAATTGAGGAGAGAAAAAATACCATAGCCAACTGTGTACATATCAGCATATGGGAATGACTCCATTTAACTAATGTTGCAACAATCGTTCTGCATTCAAGGAGAGGTTTCCATGTAATATTTTACAAATTCTACACACTTTATTTAGTTTTTCTGTGTTACTATTTAGATCTTTAATCCATTTTTACTCTAATTTAGTGCATGATTATTTATATGGGTCTAATTTTAGTCTTTGATATGTGGAAAGCCAGTTTTTCCAGCACCATGTATTACAGAGGTTATCTTTCTTCCAGTAAATATGTTTAAGTCCTTTTTTAAAAGTAAGATGGCTCAGTGTTTTTTGAGTTGCTTGTGCATCTTTTAGTCTGTTCCACTGATCCTTGGTTCTTTTTTTTTGCCGCTATCATTTTTTTGTTTATTTTTTTAATCATAGTAGCTGTGTAGTATAATTTCAAGTCAAGGAGTGAGACACCCCCTCTCTTGCCATCGTTGTCCAGAGTTATTTGTGCTATTATAGGTCTCTTCTGGTTCCAAATGAATTTTAGGAATGTTTTCTCTGGTTCTGTGAGGGATGTTGTATTTTGATTGAGATTGCATTGCATCTGTATAACAATTTTGGGAGCATAGCCATTTTCACTTTGTTGGTTTTTCCTGTCCATGGGCAATGGATATCTTTCCATTTTCTGATATCCTTTTTGATATCCTTCTTCAGCATACTGTAACTTTCAATGTATAGATCTTTTAGTTTCTGTGTTATGTTGATTTCTAAATATATCATGCCATTGTGAAAGGTGTAGTTTCACTAATTTCTCTCTCAGTAATTTTATTGTTTGTATACAAGAATGCTATTGTTTATTGTTATTTGAATGTTGATTTTATGCCCAGATATGTGGCTAAATATGGTTATTAAATCTAGAAATCTTTTGGTGTAGTTTTTGGAGTCTTCAATGTAGAGTACCATGTCATCAAAAAATAATGATATTTTAACTTTTTCCTTCCCTCTTTATTTCTTTCTTTTGTTCAGTTGATCTGGCTAATATTGTCAGAACTATATAGAATAGGAGTTGTGAAGGTGAACATTTTTGTTTTGTGTGTGTGCATGTGTGTGTGTATGTGTATGTGAAATAGCTCTTCTAAAACACGGGAAGTGTTTTTATTTATTTAAAATTTGAATTTTGTGAGATTTACTTTTTTTTTAATTCTAGAGACCATTTGTTTGGCAAATATGTGTTTCCCAACTATTTTTCAATATTTTCTCCCAGTCTGGGGCTTGATTTTAATTGTATAAATAGAGTTTTTCATGGAGAAAGTGTTTTTAATTATTTGATATCCATTTTATGAAATTTTTTATTAATTGAACTTTTTCTTTCAAATGTAATTCTACTGTGGCTGGCCCTATGTCTTTTTTTTTTTAAGAGCAGAGTGTATTTATTGAGAGAAAGAAAGCTTCTGTCCAAGATAGAGACGTAAGGCTTCCCAAGTTGGTTGCCAAAGATTCTGTCTTTTCTAGGGACTTACACAGTAAAACTGCAAGGTGAGGCAGGTCTCAGGTGGGAAAACCACAGGAACTCACAAGGTAGGCAAGAGGTGAAACAGAACTATGGTCAACCAATAACACTAACTGCTCAGATAAAATTGATTAAATTGGGGACAAATCAGAAAGCAATTGCTTAACTGTAGTGACTTTTCCTGCAGGGGGTTGGATGGTCACTCCTGGCTTCCTCAGGGTGATAGAGACCTATTTAGAATATCAGTCCTTAGGATGTGGATGTGTTTGTTTGATCTTTTGGCTTGAAGCCTGGCCCACAGAAGGGAGGTGTCTGTCTCTTTCAAGGTTGTAAGATATCCAGTCTTCTGCACCGGCTCCTTCAGGGGCCTAGCCTTGTCCGACTGCTTATAATATTTCTAATTAACTCAGTTGCTTATAATATTTCCCCTTTTGGAGAAGTATCCCAAACTCTGGCCCTATGTCTTAAAATTTATTTTCTGTTGGCTTCATAGTTTTACAGTATCATTTTAAATTCATATTTAATTTTAGTTAGTTTTTGTATATGTTGTGAGCCTTGATCAATAGTTATTTTTTCCCAGTGACTTTACAGTTGTTATGCACCATTGTTAAAAAAGCAGACCTTTCTACTTGGAATTGCTTTTGTAAGGGAATGTAAAGTTGGGATTGTTAGAGTTATCTGGCACAATAGAGAAGCAAAAGTATAAGATGAACAGGTTTATTGAGTTGTGGATGTCGAAAGGAGCACAGAACCCATGGCAGCTGGGCTGTCTCCTTCAAGCAGATAGAGAGACAGAGGGTTATGTGACCTCTGATTGGAAGTGGCACATGGGGTGGGTATTGATGACATGTGAGGAACCAACTGGAATTCTCTGTGTGTATAAACAGGAAGGGTAGTTGCAATTAGGGCTGAAGAAGAAGCAGGAAGTGGTAGGCATTTTCTCTTTGGCTTTCTGCCACGTTAGACCATCAACATAACTGTACAGTAATTTATACTGGGGCAAAACTCTTTCAGGGATGATTTTAAAAATGTTTAATTATCAAACATTACTTATTCATGGGAAGAAAGTAAGACTCACCTTGATATATGTGCAAACTTAAAATACAGGTTGGCGAGAACAAGATAAACATGTGAAACAGAATTGAACACAAGAACAAAAAAAAAATAGAAATAAAGGAAAAATAAAGGAAAAGCAAACAAGTACCCCACAAAATTATACTCTCAGGGACTGTAGAAAGGATTGTCTATCCATGATCTAAAAATAAGATGATATATAGATTAAGAATCAATTTTAAGAATGATAACTATGTAAATTTCACACCACCATTAATAAGAATGATAACCATGTATATTTTACAACACCATTAATAAGATAGAAGAGGTAAGTAGAGGAAATTCTGATAAACTGAATATAAAATAACAGTAAGAAATGAAAGAAGAGTTAGATACAGAAAAATGTTGGCATTGCAAGATTATGGCCAATAGGAGCTGCAAGAAAATAACACAAAGAAAATATTGAGAAAATATAATATTCACTAGTAATATGACTTTCATTGCTAACAGATATAAATTACCAGATTAAATGTATAAAGGTCCCTGAGGTATAGTGAGAAAAGACTAAGTCTTAATGAAACCAGTAAAGAGCTTTGGGAGATCAGTGATAGAGGCGTGTTGGCTGTTACACGTGTGACAAAAAGCTTGAAATATTCAGTGGCCATCTGATTTCAATAAATAGATGATACTGCCCCAAAATAAAGCACAAATCAAGTAAAATCTACAAGTAAAATCAGTTTTGTAGTTGGTAAATTGGAGAGATCAAAAGATAAAGGGAAAATATCTCTCTCTGAGTGTTAATTTTAGTTTCTGTCATTTATATTTTCTGCAGGTGCTATTTCTGCTTAACAACATAAAAGTTAACTAGGTTAATACAGCAATGACTTTCTGTCTGGATTCTTAGGGTTGACTGGAGCTTTTCTGCTGCTCTCCTGAGGCTCCTTTAGGAAGGGATATTCAGCCATGGTTGCCTGGAGAGGATTAGCCATGACCATGTAGTTGAGGCTTAGTTAAATTGCGAGACAAATGCGGAATCTCTCTCTCCATACCGTTTGTCTCTACCATTCAGCAGTGTTATATATTCTTTGTTTTTTAATGCTACTTTGGTTCTATAAAGTGGAGTATAGAAAACACAAGGAGTTGAAACTTAGATCTAACAATTCAAAGTGTACTATTTCTGCTAAAATAGTATTGACCAAGAAAATGAGAAGACCAGTTTGATTAAAAGCAATTAAGAAGTGAACTTCTGTACGGATGGGTGAAGTCGGCAATATCACACTATAAAGCAGTGTACATACAAGAAGATTTGATTTCTTGGAGGCCTATATGATAACAATTCAGCTTACATATTGAAAGTATGAATTTCACTACAGTCACTGAAAGAAATGGTTGGTGGACACATTGATGAAGAAAATAAAAATTTATGTAGTAAATGACTTACACTTACAGTCATTGATAAGAAATATAGATGGGTCATGTTTATATAGCTATCTTTTAATGCACTGATAATGCTAAAAAATTTAGTTCAAATATAATGAAGCAGCAAGAGAAGCAAAATAAATCTGCATTATAAATCTTAGAGTTTGCTGTAATTAATCCTTGTGATTATTTCAGGAACTTTCCACAGAGTAAATTGTGAGCTTAACTTCCAAACTCTTAAAAAGAATTGTATTCAGAAATACTACTTACATCTTGGTGTACGTATAAATTGGAAAAGATGCTAGAAAAAAAGTACAGTGTGGGATTCAGAAAGTGCACTTGTTCTTCCAGAAAACAAAGAGGAATGAAGTGAAAACTATCTGAAGTGTAAAACATCACACTAGAAAGCGTGTGGATGGTTGAAGCTATTTGAATGGTGTTATAACTGTTCATATTTTTAAAACTTACTACAAAGTTTAGTTTTTTTTTCCCACAAAATGTTGCATGCAATTTACAAAAGTGTTCCTCCAAAGCCTCAGGTGTTCAAAGGGTCTTTTGGAAGGTGATCAGATCATCGTGGTGCTACTAATAAGTGGACTTATCTGATGAGGTTTCCCCTCGTGCTGGTAGCAGGTGGCACCTGGTAAACGAGGTGGAGCCCTAGGTGAATCATCTAGAAGGGCACCCATATTCTTGGCCCCAGCTTCCCTCTGCTTCACGGCTGCTGGGAATTGAGAAGCTCTCCACTTTCCAGATGTTCGCAACTTCTGCCGTGGAGCCAGCTGACCACGGACTGAATTCCTTGAAGCCATGAAAAAGTAGACTCCTCCACCTTTAAGATGCATGCATTGGGTATTTTGTTCCAGTAGAGCAAAAGTGACTAACAGTTACAGTTATCTATGTAAGAGAAAATTTGTGAACAGAAAAATCTACGAAGTATGCACAACAAGAGAGAAAAGGGAACATCATAATATCTCCCTAGTGTAAAAATCTGAGCATAAATAAGGTCAAAAATGTACAATGGATAGTGTAAAAGTGAAAGGGGAAGGAACTGTTCAAAAGAAAAGAACAACTGAGGGGAAAGGAGAAAAGAAAGAAGAGAAAAATATGTACAATAGATAATTATACTGCTAATCTCTATTCATCAAAAAGGAAGTTTTGTACTTTCATTGTTTGATCATTGTGTCATGCCTATGTCTTTTAATCTGAGCAACTACTTTGAAGATAACAATATATAATATATTAACCATCGTTCATCTCCTATTATTTAGTTTTGAAATTGTGTCATTGTTTTATTCTTTTCTATTTTAAAATTTAAAAAGAGAGAGAGAAAAGGAAGAAAGATACCAAGCATCATTTATTTGAGTCTGTTGAAAGCTGGGCATACACTGACCTGTAAATAATATAGTTACTATAAATACTACCATAGTTACTATAAATACTACTATAGTTACTGGAAATAATATAGTTACTATATATATAGTATAATATAGTTAATATATATATATATTATATATAATATATATAGTTCAGGTTGGCCTTGAACTCACTTTGTAGCCCAGGTTGACTTCCATCTCATAGCAATCCTCCTGCCTCAACCTCCTGAGTGCTTGGATGACAGGTGTGCACCCAGACTTATATAGAACTTTTTAGTCTACTGTTCTTCCAAATTAAAAGTAAAAGTAAATGTGATGTTACTAGTCTAACTGCTAGAAGTTACAATTAATAGAAGTTGACATTTAAGACAAGTAGAATGGCCATACCTGGCAATTCACTTTAGAATTTCCCAGAGCTATAAATATATTCATTCACTTTTAAATTCACTAACCACTTACTTTGAGTATTAAGACAAAATTATTGTTTTGTTCATTTTATGGAATATCAAGATAAATGATCTATGAATATGGCCTTCCATCACTCAAGGGAAAAATAACACATATACATAATGGTCAAATGATAGCAAGTAGTATGTACTAAAAAAGAGGTACAGAAGACATATTCTTTTGAGTTTGAATAATCAAGGAATGCTTTTAGGGGTAGCAATTACACGCTTAGCCTGGAAGCAGAAGTACATTTATTATCTAGATATGTGAAGATGTATTATCAACTGAAGATATTACGTGATCTAAGGCAAGAATACTTTTAAAGAACTCTATGGATGATGTGGTGATTAACTTTATGTGTTTGGCCAGACACCTTATAAAAATAAATTCTGGGTATGTTGGGTGGTAATTAGAAGAGAATACCCTTTACACTGATGAACTGAAAAAATGCACGTGGCCTCCAGTGTGGACAAAGATCCTTCAGTCTCCTAGAGTCTGGATAGGACAAAAATTTGAGGAATGTTAAATTCATTCTCAGTTTTTTTTTTCTTTTCTCAAATCTCCAGATACTCAGGCCTCTGCCTCTAACTGGAATCCACATTTTCAAGCCTTTGAAATATAACACCAGATTTCCTAGTTCTCCGATGTGCAGATTTTGAAACTTTTCAGCTTCTGTAATTGAGCAGGCTGAACTAATAAGTATATTTACTGTATGTCATTGTTATATCCACATTGCTAACTTTCCATCTAATAAAACAATTTTTACCACTTAACTGTGAAAGGAATTGAAAGCAAATGATTCTTGTAAAATTCAGCTACTACTTCTATAAATACGTGCACAAAATTTTCTTTACAAACTAACTTCTACAAAATCTTATTTCTGATAGATAGCTCTAGTAATTTGATCTGACAAAATATTAATGTGTTCCAGAGACAATTTATCTTCCAACTAAGTCTGATCTTCTTCTGTGTGTCATACTTCTTTACAGTCATCCACACTGATCAAAGGTGTCAGCATTTTCTCTGAGTATTTCCATATTTTCCATTTTATGCTCTAGCTCTGTACTAGAGTAACATTAAGAGTTTTTCTCATGTTTACTTTATGTTAATGAAATTTCCCATTCCTATTTAACTTGTTAGAAATTATGTTTTCCTTTACATTTCTTATTACTGTACCCATAACAAACTCCTAAATATGAAAATTAGGCAGAAATGCACCATTTTCAATAATGTAATCCAAATTCGCCACTATCTACCACTAGAAAATGAAGTACTTATACAGATTCTCTGTCCTGCTCCAATTTACTGCCTCATGAATTTGAAACTCATGTAGTTAAAACACCTATGAGACTGTGTGTAATATAATTTCTACTCACAAACAAATTATTGAAATGAGGGTTTTATTTTACACCATTTTATTTGATGAAAATGTCAGACTATGTGCAATATACAGTATTTAGGCAAATTACTAGGTAAAGTAGATTCATGCTATTGTTTTATTACATAATTTCTGCCTAATGAAGAAAATTATCTGTGATTTATTAAGTTAGATACAACATTTTCCTATTTAACAAGAAAAACTGGATTTGCAAACATTTTTGAGCTTTGAGACAAAATAATGAAAAATTTCAATTATTGAATATGCTTTTTTAAAATTAAAGTATTATATGCCAGAAATCTCTAAGTTAATATAAGTAGAAGAATTAAAAGTTAGATAATTTCTGGACATAAAGCTGCTAAGGTATAATCTCTTAAAGCTATTTTCTCTGTGTCATAAATTTCAGGTGAAAATTGTAAATTTTCAGATTTTCCAAAAAAGCGTCTCATTTCAGAAATTGTGATCACTTATTTTTTATAAATCAATCTATTCTACAGTGTAATTACATTTTTATTCAAACTACTAATTTCTTACAACCACTGTATAAAAAAAAGCCAGTTCAACATTGTTATGAGCAAGGGCTTTTGTTTTGACATCATAAGGTAGTTACTAATATTTTTCAGTTTTTATAGTTTTTAATGAACATAAATAGTAGTCAATATTAGCTAGCACTGTATTATTTGCACTTATTTCTTCATTTAGTATTAGTGCATTTATTAATAAATTAACATTCACTGACCGTTTATTAAGTTATCACTGCTGTTTGGAGACATTAGGAAAATGAAGAAATCTTAGTAGAAATTATACAGATAAAGACATCATTGCTGGTAGCTTCCCTTTTGATCAAGGAATTAAAATACCAGAAATAGAAATAGATAGCTATAGATAGAGATACTTTTCTTAATTATCTGTGTGCAATAATGTGCTGAAACATCATTTTTATAAATTGTTACTATCAAGAGGTTTTAATTAGCCTTTGGCTTTGTTTTACATTTGTTTATATAAGTATCTAAATGTGGGTTTCCTTTTTACATAATCAACTAGGCTGGGGATATAGCTCAGCAGCACCAGCACCTGCCTGGCAAGTACGAGGTCATGAGTTCGATCTCTGGTCCCAAAACAAAAAGCAAACAATGAAATTCTAAATAACCAACTAGCCATTTGTAGAAAAACTTCTATCATATTTGAGACCCTGTATAATATTACAAATGAATTACCAGGCTAAGACATTGTCCTTAAATTAAGACTTTTACAGTCTAGTTGGAGAAACAAGATAGATACTTAAAAAGGAGAGTCAGGCTTTGTAAGCCTGACCAGTATCCAGGACAGATGGATTCTGTCAGCATTCAGAGACCCTGTACAATGTCTCACCCTCACTTCTGGGGGTTTTCTCTCCTTATTGTCTTTCTTTCTTTCTTTCTTTCTTTCTTTCTTTCTTTCTTTCTTTCTCTCTCTCTCTCTTTCGTTCTTTCTTTCTTTCTTTCTTTCTTTCTTTCTTTCTTTCTTTTTGGTACTGGAGATTGAACTCACGACCTCACACTTGCCAGGCAGGCGCTTAAGCCGCTGAGCTAAATTCCCAGCACTTTTTTTCTTTTTAAATTTTTTTCTGTGTTTCATTTTGATTGCTACACATCTGAACTCATGGATGTGCCTTAATAACTCGTGAACTCTCATCTCTTTTATTTTATTTTTCCTTTTTAAAAAAAATTTTATTTAAAGAGAAAAAACTAAACAATACAGAATAAAGGGTAGCAACAATACAGAATTCCAAGGAAAAAAGGGAAAAGAACAACAACAAAAAATCCTAAGAAATCATTACTTGACAAATTACATACTGACTTCTTGGAAATAGTTGTTCAAATTACAAAGTTAAAACATGTAAAGTAGACATTCAAACAGTGAGATTGTCAACAGTTCTGCTCCACGATCTGACAAAAACAGCAATATGGTCATCCATCTTACCCACTCAAACATACATGCAATTATATGAAAAGGGTAAAATTAAACACAACAAAACAGAACAAAGCAGATCACAAGAAAGTAATGTAAGAGACATAAATTTCAAAACTAGACAATCAGAGATATTGTCTCTATCATATTGACCCTTGTTTTCTTCCAAATAGTTGTCCATATTGTCACATACAGGGAGTTCACGTGAAACAACATAGTATGGAATTGATCTGAGCAGGACGAGGGGGGTGTTTCCGGTCTTCAAGACCAGGCAATAAGGAAGCCAAGAATGGCTGTCATATTGTCTCATTCTCTTCAAAACAGCTGTCCATACCTTCATGTGTGTTTAACTTGAACAAAACAAAACAAGCTAAAATCACTTTGAACAAAGAATGATAGTATTGCTGGATTTCACATCGTGACATTATGGAGTCAGCACTGGATACTGTAGTGTCTCTTTTTCTTCGAAATAGTTGTTCATTTTAACATGCATTATATAGTTGGTTCTCGTAAACTGCTTATAAGCTCTACACATGCATGAGTCTCTAAATGTATATCTATCTTTTCTGTACTAGAGGTAAAAACAACACAAAGCAAGATAAAACAAAACAATTCCTAGAAAAGCATGAGGCAAAAAAGTCACATAAAACCACAATACAAGGTGATCTACAATGGTTACCGTGATGTCTCAGCAGTATATAACAGCATTAATAAAAATGAAGCATTGGAGACATTATATGACTTCAAAAGCAAATAATAATCAAACCAGAGTGGGTATCTTAGTGAATCTTGTCATCTTCAGTGTAGTTGCCTATACTCTTAGACTTGATGCTATCAATCATAACAGATTTAAATAAAATCAGTCAATACAAAGTAGCAATCTAACAAACCAGATTCAAATAAGATCAGTCATAATAAGACAGTATAAGTTC
>PVJX010024463.1:0-28088 GCA_004027295.1 Dolichotis patagonum
GCTGTGTGCCTAGATAAGATGACATGAATATTAAGGATAAAGATTCTTCTTTGCATTACAGACACACAGAATTGGTTAAAAATAATATTCAAGTGCTCTTTACGATTTGCAATGGAAACGTTTAGTCGATTTGGTCTCTCATATTGATTTGGATATGTAATTTAATGTTTATGTGGCTTTTTAATGTACCATATTTTTGAATGAAATAACTGTAGTACGAGGGTATAAGAAATAATGGCTTTGGCTTTTAGGAGAAACCATTTTGAGGGTCTTTCTACACTTTTCTAAGAGTTACAGCTACAAACCAATTTTCTTGATTTCTAAAGCGAGTTTTAGGGCCAGGGATGTAGTTCAGCGGCACAGGGTCCATCTGGCAAGTGCAGGCACAATCAAACTGGCTGAGTTTGATTCCTGGCACCAAAAAAATAAGAGAAAAATAAAATTAGCTATGACACTTCTATGAAACTATGGGATTCCTATGAACTCAGATGAAAATCCAAATTGCATTTGTGGAAGTTTTAATTGGGTAGTTAAGTGAGTATCTCTTATAAAAATTAAATTCTCTTGTATAAAACAGATGAATATATGAAAAATTTACAATGGTATCTGGTAACATAGCATAATAATTAATATGTACATAATTATAAATTTATGTACCTATTGTTTGCCAAGCGTGCTCAAGTTATGTATCCATAATCTATCACATGAATATAATTCCTTTCAATTATTTAATGTTCCTGAAATTGCCTAAATTCATGCCTCTTTTAAGTATCATGTATGTAAATATAAAATATAGGTTCCTTTGAATATTTTGAGAATATTTTTCCATTCTAAGTTATACTAGATTTTGGGAAACAAAAATGCCACTTATTATCAATATCTGTGACCTCGGCAAATAATTGATTATTCTGCAGGTTACATTTTAAAATAAATCAAACACAAATAATGACTAGCTTAATGAAGCAGGTTTTTCTGACATACAGCCAGTGGAAACTAAACTATATGACTAGGATTTTTTAATCTACTAATTTCTCTTAAATGTATTTAAGGAAACTCTTATGAAATTATGACTAATTATAAAAAAAGAGTCATCATAAGATTCAGTGATTTTCTCCTGATTAAATAAAATTTAATGTGAGGATGGTTTAATTGTATAATTTCCCTTCCCTGTCTCCTCCAGGGATCTCGCTACAAATTAAAAAAAATATATTGTGATAGGTTTTGTTTGGGTGATTTCCATCGAAGCTTAGCAAGGTCATGCTTCTGTATTGTCTATTTTCAGACATAATTTTTCAAAAACAGATGGCAAACAGGCACCATTAGAAAATCTGTAATTTAGTGTCTTGCACGAAAGACAAACCTTTGCATAAAACCACAATCACGTTAAGCACTAAAACACCCCTCAGTCACTCTGAGTGTCCCCCTGCATGTTTTCAGCCTTCGTGATCTTTCGGCTGAGGGCCAAAGTTCACCCCTTATTGCCCTTTTCTTTCTGTCTGAGGAGATCACTTCACACAACTGTATTACACACAGGTTTACCTGGCAAACGGACAGAGAAGGTATTCTCCATCCATCTTGCTATTGATGATCCCTTTCAAACCACTGAATCATGAAAACCAGAAATAACAAAAATGAAAAAAGGGAAAAGAAAAGTAATCAACTGCATTACAAACAAAAATTTCCAATAATGTATTTGACTGTGAAACTGTTCACTGTTAGACATTGTCACTGATCCGTGTCAAATTCCAAAGCAAAACTGAGGCAATTTACTTTCACATTTAACCAAATGGTCACTTGTAAGCATACGGATGAGATTTTATTTTTTCCCCTGGACCTGGTAACTCTCAGTTTCCCCAGCAGGCAGGGGCTGCAGCAGTTTGACAGGTGTGCTCGTGAGAAGAAAACAGAGAAACAGCTGTCACTGAAGAATTGGACAGATGTAGCCAAGACCTTACCCATCAGATCTCTTTGGTGAATCAATGATCAAAATGTGTCAACTTGGCAAAGCATTCTTGGAATATTTTCCTTGATTTCTAACTTCAGAAAACAAACCGAGTTTGCTTAATTACCATCTAACATAAATAGAGTTAACATTTTCCGTAGGAACAGAGACCCAGGCAGAAAACATAGAAACAATCGAATGAAATGATCATTCATTTCATTGCTGCCTTTGTATCTATGGTAATTTGACAGCTTTTTGAGAGGTGAAGCGGAGATGCCATGTGCTGCTTCCAAAAGCTGTAAGCAGTAGACGTTGTTAGGAGATGAAATTAGCAAAAAGTAATCATCTCTTAATCAGAGATCATGGTAGAGTTGTTTTTGTTTGCTAATTGTACCCAAAGTGTTTCCAGCCCTCTTTCTATTTTGAGACAGGGTCTCTGGTTAAAACATTAATTGTCCTAGCTTTCCATCGAAGCTGGGCTCAAACTTGAGATCTTCCTGCCAGGTTGCTGTGTCGGGACAGGAGTTGCACTTGCCTGCGAGAGCAGATTATCCCTTCACTGAGCAGTTTATCTCACCACTGTGTTCCCCAGGCAAAGGCGCAGAGGATCCATGGTGGCAAACAACTTTCTCTATCATTCGGAGATAAGAATAGTGACTTGTAGGGATGAAGAAGATTCTTTACCTTCATTCATTAAAAAAAATCAAAAGTTTGAACAGTAGTAGATTAAAAAAGAGAAGAGCACATATTCATTTAATATATATGTGAAAATACATGAATAAAGAATTTCACTACATCTCATGATTTGATGATATCCAACTAGCAAGAAGCAGTGGTCCATATGATATGTGATTGAGTCTCTTTTAAAAAAAACCCCACAAAAGTGTTTTCTGGTATGGTTGGGCACAGTCAAGGTGGAAAGTACAGGACATCTGCATGCTGCCCATTGCAAGGTACGATTAACAGAGATAAGTCAGAAAGAACCACCTTCAAATCTTTCATAGGCTGGTCATTAACTGTAGAAGATCAGCTATTTAATATTACTTAGGTATAACTCATTGTGTTTACATTAAGATACGAGTGTCTGCTTCAGACTCTTTCTGTAAATCTTAAAAATGTGGTATGTGTGACACCGTCTCAAAAAGGGGTTCTCTTTAGTATAGTTCTACCTTTGTATCTCTAATATAGTACTTGGAGATATTTTCTTTTTTTACCTATTTATTTTTTCTCTTTTATTGCTTTTCTATTTTTAAAAAGCGAAACAGAAAGAAGGGTAGAATACAGAATTTTAAGAAATAACAGTAAGAAAGCAACACCAGTTAATATATTAGACATTGTTATCTTAAAAGTAGTTGCTCAAGTTACAAAATCAAAGCAGAAGCAATGACTAGACAATCAAGCAATAACAGCACAAACTATTCTTTTTGATGTATTAAGACAGAATTAGTAGTATAGTTGTCTTTCTTGCACAGCTAAACATACATATCGTCATATGTATACCTACAAGTTGTTCTTTCCTTTTGAGCATTTTCTTTCCCTTTCATTACTACAATATGTATTGTACATTTTGGATCTTATTAGTCTTTTAGTTTATTATTATTATTTACTTTTTACACCAGAGAGAAAATACAATACTTACAAATGTGTGTCTGATTTGTTTTACTTATAAGTTCTCAAATGGCATCCATTTACCTATAAAAGCCTCAAGGCCATCGTTTTTAATAGCCGGATGATATTATATTGTATAAAAATACCACATCTTTTTCATCCATTCTGTGGTTGATGGGTATTTTGGTTGTTTCCAAGATTTAGCTATTGCCAATTGTGCTATAAAAATGGGTGTACATGTATCACTATGACAAGACATTTTCAATTTTTCTGGGAAAATACACAGGAGAATACCTGGATTGAGGGGGACTTCCAATCCTAGTTTTTTGAGGACTCTCCATACTCTCTACAGTGGCTGCACCAGTCTACACTTCTACCAGCAGTGAATAAGGTTCCATTTTCCCCACAGCCCAACCAACATTTGTTATAGATTAATTTCTTAATGGCAGCCATTCTTTCTGGGGTGAGATGGAATCTCAATGCTGTTTTAAATTTGCATTTCTCAAATGACCAGTGATGGTGAACATTTCTTCATATATTTATTTGCCATTTGTATATCTTTTGCTGAAAAATGCATATTTATCTCAGATGCCCATTTTTGGATTTGGTCTTTGAATTTGGAGGCTTGATATTTTTCAATTCTTCATATGTTCTGAATATAAGTCCTTTGTCTGAGGGACTGCTGGCTAAAATTCTTTCCCATTCTCTGGGTTTTCTTTTCACTTTCTTGGAGATTTCTTTTGAAGTGTAAAAACTTTTTAATGAAAAGAGATCCCAGTTGTTGATTCTTTGAAATACTGTCCATGTGGTTTGCATTTTGTTCATGAACTCTTTGCTTACCTCATGTCTTCAAGATTCCTACCTACTTTGTCTTCTGTGGAGTTGATGTTTCTGTTTTAATATTTAATTATTTGATCCATTTTGACTTTAGCTTAGTGCATGGTGATAGACATGGGTCTAGTTTCAGTCTTCATGTGGAAAGCATGTGGAAAGCCTATTTTTCCAGCACCATTTATTAAATAGGCTATCTTTCCTCTAGTGAACATGTTTAGCCCCTTTGTCAAATATAAGGTGGTTGAGTGTCTTTGTAGTTGTGTTTTCATCTTCTAATCTGTTCCATTGTACTGGTTCAACTTTGTCATGTTATTTTCCTACTGTTGGCTTTCTGCTTTTCTCCCTTGTTTAGTTGTTTGCCTTGTCCGGTGGTTTTTTCCTATTCTTTTCTGGGAATTGTAATCGTTTCTATCTCTCTTTAACATGTCTTTCAGTATTCTTTCTAGGTTTTGTTTGGTGAAAATGAGTTTCTTCAGTTGTTCTCTGTCATGGAAGTACCTTACTTATACATTAAATTTCAAAGGAAGTTTTGCAAGATACATCAATCTAGGTTTAAAGTTGTTTTCTTTTAGGGCTTGAAATACTTAACTCCATGTTTATCTTAACTTGAGGATTTATGCTGAAAAGTCTGCCGTGATTTTTAGTGGGCCTTCCTCGAAAGGTTGTGTCTTTTCTCTAACAGCTTTTAGTAGTGTTTTTATGCTCTATGTCTGGGATCTTAATTATTATATGTCTGGTTGTAGATTTATGTTGGTTGTGATTGTTTGGCATTATATATGCCTCACTTACCTGCATATCATATTCTTTCCCCACGTTTGGGAAATTTTCTGCTATTACTTCTGTGTAGTTTTCCTATGTCATTTGCATTAACCCCTGCATCTTCACTGATACCTGTTAGTCTTTTATTGTTTATCTTTGCATCATCTTGAAGCTGTTGAATTGTCACTTCATGCTGTCTTGTTATTTTTAAAAGTTATTTCCTTTCGTGATCACTAGCTGTGATCCTGTCCACAAGATCCCAAATTCCATCCTCAGCTTCATTCAAGCAGCTTTGCCAGCTTTCAATAGAATTTTTATTGTTGTTTGGATATCTCTGAATTTGTTTCATGCATCTACTTCTTTTTTATATTGTTCATTCAAGGTTTCCATCATTTTTCTGCACTCCTGAACTTTTTTATCTATGTCTTCTCTAACTATGCTGAACAACTCCTTTATTAAGGGTATCACTTCTGTCTTTTTGTCAGAGATTATTTCTAATCTGATTTCTTCCTGTAGCCTCATGGGCTTGTTTCTTTATTTCACTTGCTATCTTTTCAGATATTTCAGTTGTATGACTTTGAATGTCTTCAATCAATATCACTTGTCCTTGTTCCTGATGGACTAGATGCTTGAGATTTCATTTTGCTTTTCTGTTTTGTCATTTTCATCTCTTGGGCTAATATTTTGTCTCTCAATCTCACTAGACTCAACTGTCCATTATATGTGTCTTAGGGTCCTACTGTGTGGTTGTTTGTCCAATTGCTGGTTTCCACAATGAAGGAGAGGGCCAGTCACCTGAATTTGTCCTGTAGGGCCTCTTGGGTGAGTCCTATATTCTTCTTAGGCTGAATAGCATAGGAGTATTGATATAAGTCACCCCTTAGTTCCTGCTGTTAGATGGCTTCAGATTGTTCCAGGCTACCAGATCTACCTGGCTATAGTGTTTGCCTCAGCTGGGACCCTACTGTGTCACTGGGTGTATCATAAGCCCTTCTGATTTCCTCCAGGTTGGAGGAGGCCTTATCACCACTCTCCTCAACCCACCTCATATTCTCTGTAAGAAGAAATAACTCACCCATACTCTTGCCAGGCTCACCAATGTCCTACAGCTGGTGGGGGGCTCTGCTACTGCTCCTGTATACCCACTGAGGTCCTCTGTTTGAGGAGAAAACTTGCCATACTGTTGCTAGTCCACTGAGGTCCTCTATGTGAATGAGGGGTTACTGAGTCTCCCATCAGCACTGCAAGTTTAATCTACTACTGTCCAAGGTGCAGGGGCTGAGGGGGAGGGACAGCCTAGGATCCTTGGCAGTCTTAAGTCTGGGGATAGAGTGGGAGGAGCATCCTACACTCTGGGGCCTTCCTAGGTCCAGGGGTCTAGAGAGAGGGCAGCCAACCATCTGTGGCCATCCTAGTTCATGGGGTCAAGCGGAAGGGTGAGATATTTTCTTTACAGCAAACAAGTTTCAATTTCTTTGTAACTGGGGTCCACTAATCTTACCACTGTCAAAAGGATGGTCCATATAATAAAATTATTTTAGCTTTTACTGAGTGTCTTTCGTGTATTTGAAGATCAGAATTGTGATTGCATTCATTGTTTCTTTTATAGACTAAATGTGCCCATTCTCAATACTTTCCCTAACTGACTGTGGCCCTTAGATCTCTCACTATCCTGAGAAGAGACATTTGTGAATCTGAAAGGTTGTAAATAAGGGGTGAAACACAGAGAGTTCTACTGTTTCTTTACAAAAGTCAAGTTCATTAAACTATACTTTATTATATTAAAATTCACACTTTTCAACTGTGTGATTCTATGAATTTGGGCAATATATGTAGTCATGTAACTAATGTGCAAATCAGATTTAGTTTGCATCATCTCAAATAGTTCCCTTGTACCTCTTTGTAATCAATACTTGTCCCCAATTGTATGCCCCTGATATCTACCAACATGTTTTCTCTCTATGGTTTGCCCTTCAGTAGGATGTCATGTTTATTTTATCATCAAGTTTTAACCAAGTTTTAAATTATTGCTCTTTGTACTAAGCATACAACTTTTGACATTTATAGTTGTATAGAATGTATCAATAATTTGTTCTTTTGTTCATTTTCTGGAAAATTATACTATTTTACGAGTTTATTGTGACCCAACTTGTTTATACACTTTCCGTGTGTGGGAATTCCTTTGTTTCAACAATTTTGCATAATGTTGCTCTAGGTTTCCTGATACAGGTCATTATGTGGGCAGGTGTATCTAATGATGCTGGTTAATAGCATTGGAGTGGAGTTACTGGGCATTACAGAATTTTGTTCTTTGTATATTTGACTTTGTAAGAAAATGAAAAGCTGTGTTTATATCACTATCGCTATAAGTTAGAGTATTTCTGCATCCTTATCAGCCCTTTGTATCATCTTTTTATTTTATAATATAGACCATTTTTATTAGGCACAATGATTTCTCTTTGTAGATTTAATCTGGAATTCCCTCATTATTAATTATTTTGAATTATTGTTTCACATGTGTATTTCTCTTCCTTATCTCGTCTTAGTAAAGTGCTCAAATTTCTTGGTGTTTTGTTCTATTTTGTTTTCTGACTACTGAGTTATGAGAACTATCATACATGTTTTAAAGAATTATTATTTGAATTTTTTTGCAGTATTTTTCTATTGTATTTTTACTCTGTTAACTATCTTTTAAGGGTTTTAATTTTTATCAATATTTTTCTTTAATAGTTCATAGTTTTATGAATTTTGTAAGAAATAACTGCCCAAACCTAGATCATAAAGCAATTTTTCTACCTCTTTTGAAATTTTTGCCATTCTACATATTACATTCAAGTCTGTGATCCATTTTAAATGAGGCTAAATTTGAACTATTTGTTATATATGGATATTCAATTATTAAGGAGCATTTGGTTGAATAGCAAGTTTTCTGTTTGAATCATCCTGGTGATTTGTAAAAAAAAAAAATCAGTTTCACATATTTTTGTGCGTGTATATTGAGACTTGCTCATTGACCTGTATCCTGTATTTATATCCTTTCACAAATAAAAATCTATGGTGATTTCTTAACTTTGTAAGAAGTAGTAAAAATCTTACTTCTGAAGCTTGTTCTGTCCATTTTAAATCTTTAACTTTTCCAAATTATGTTCAGAATCACCCTCTCTAATTCCTAAACACTGTTAGTTTATTTTGGAGGCAATAGTCAATCTAAAATTCAATTTGAAGAATTGTCATTCTAATAATAGTGAGTCTTGTGTTCTATACATATGTTATATAGCTCCCTTTATTTGGGCAATTTTGATTTATAGCTTTAATTTTTTTGCATTTTGCATTTTAATTTTTTTGCATTAAGTATAGGACATACTTTGTTAGCTTTATTTCAATTTGTCTTGCTATTCTATAAGGCATGATTTGATTTATTTCAACACTAATTTCTTATTTCTAGTATAAAAATACAATGATGTTTTCATTTCCTGGGATCTTGCTATACTGACTCAAAGTTTCAGTATATCTTCTGTAAATTATGTGCGGTTTTACTTTTATTGTCCTCTTTTCCAGTCTGTATGTCCTTATTTATTTACCTGCCCGACTGCACTGATAAGGTCTTACAGGAGAACCTGATGAGAACAGTTGTGCTCCCAGACTTAGAGAAAATCTGTCAACCACTTTTCATTCAGTAAAATACAAGGCATGTACTGTCATCAGGAAGAGGAAGTTTCTGACTATTACAAATTTCCTGGAAGTTTTTGGTATGAGTTAAATTCTATTAACTAGTTTTTCTGCATGTATAATATAGAGATGATTACATAATGCTCATCTTACTTTGATGATGGTGTGAACTATCTTAATTTTTGGAAGTTAAATCAACTGCATTCCTGGCATAAGTGTCATTTGTTATAATATCCTAATAATTTCATTTATTCATGAATAAGAGTTAACATTTTCAAGTATTTTATGCTGATATTCATGAACTATGTTATTCTACAACTATCTTGAATATAATTTCCCAAAATGTTTTCCATAGGGAAATATTTGATTATAAAATGAATAAGAAGGTTATGCTCCTTTTAATTTTCAATGAGACTTACAAAAAATAGTATTATTTTCTTCTTCATTGTTTGAAATAATTCACTAGTAAAACCATTTGGGCCAAAAATTTACTCTTTCAAAGGATTCTAATAATTCAGTTTGTTTTATAGATATCAGACTACTTAGGCTATCTATTTCTTCTTGAATGCACATTAGTAGTTTATACTTTCATGTGAGTCTATTTTATCTAACTTCATTTTTTGCATATAATTTGTGATAATGTTCTTATTATTCTTTTAATAACAGTAGAATTTTCATTTCCCATAATATATTTCCTGGATTCTTTTAATAACAGTAGAATTTTCATTTCTCATAATATATTTCCTGGATAGTTGAAGGGTATATTTTCATGTCAGCAAGTTGTTTACCAATACCAACTAAACTGATATAGTTATATTTTACTTATATTTTGTTGAAATTTA
Source organism: Dolichotis patagonum (assembly GCA_004027295.1). Classification (NCBI taxonomy): domain Eukaryota; kingdom Metazoa; phylum Chordata; class Mammalia; order Rodentia; family Caviidae; genus Dolichotis; species Dolichotis patagonum. The sequence continues at coordinate 9,655 of PVJX010024463.1, forward strand.
CTTTAAAAGATTTGGGGACAAATAAAATATCATAAGGTTTAGTAAAGAGTACAGAAATTATAAAAAAAAATTTAATCAATCACTTTGATACAAGCATTGCTTTGATACAGACCTTGACACCTATTAAATTTAAAAATTCTACACAAAATCTCATAATACTTTCCTTTACAACAGGAAAGGGATTATATGATTTGCAGAAATAACAAGAGCCTGTATTTACTCAAATATAATTTCATTATATTATCAGAAATTTGGTATGCTTAGCATCTCCTTTTGAGTGTTTCAGGGGTATATTGGTGTATTCTTTGAAGAACATGCTTTTAAAATAGGTCCAAGTTTTGAAAATTTTGGTTTTGGATCAACTGCGGACAACTAAAGAATTCTTCCAAAGAAATAGTGTTTTCTGTTTATATTCAAAGTATAATTGTCAAGGAGTAATATAAAGATCATAACATCTTCTAATTTAGAAGTACATATTTAAAAGTGGCAATGAAATTCATTTCTCAATCCTTTTTTTAAAAAACTGCAATACAGTACTGCAGCATTTTCCAATAAAATTTTCCAGTTGCTACCATTACACTACTTTGTTTATGTTATTATTCTTAGACAAATCTAAGACAAAAAGAACGAGCATAGTTTTTTAGTGGGTCTCATGTTTCAAACTCTCTGTAGAATGATCAGATTTTGTAATAATTACAAGTGTATATATTTATATTTTGTTCATAGACAGTTCAGACTGCAGCAGCCCTTGAGAGGAACAGATATAAAATCTGTCTTTACTTTTTGATTTTTTAGTGTATGAATTCATTCATTAGTTACTATATTTTGCCTTTTTAATTAACACTTACAAATCATTTTAAGAAGAACCATGTACTACAGCCCCCCTCCCCGAAATGTCTTCTGATTAGCTAGAAGTTTCAGGCCCTTTCCTGTTTCATAACCCAAATGTGTTAAGGACATAGGGCTATTTATGTGCTGCTTAGGCAGTGTTTTTTTAATCTTCTGTTACAGGGCTCTCAGAAAAACTATCTCTGAATATCACTTATGGAAGTAGTTACTTGCAGATGAAACAAACTTCAATCAAAGGCTAAACTTTGAAAATTTTGACCACAAATTATACTAACTTCTGTCATGGACAGTATTTCTATGTCTATGAAAAACTAAGGCAGAGTTATTCCTAGAACTGAAACCCCAGGGACAAAGCAAAGCTCTCACTTTGAGATGTGTGAAGTCTAGCAAAGGAAATGTTAAAAAAACACTGCCCTACTTACAGGCTCAGACATATCTATAAGCTTGTAGACACATGGTGATGAAGCAATATTCTTGTACTAGTCACTAAACCTACTTCAGAAACTTGGGTTGCAAATGTATTCACCTATCTTAAGAAGTTTATTAACATAGAAAATGTATCCTTTTTATGGGCAGCAGAGTCACAAGTCTTAACTTATTCACAGGGAGCTTTAGCTGTCTGCCATGATCCTATCTTCTTACTTATTGCAGAAGCCCTGGACTTACACAGTCCAAAGTCAGAAGAGGAAAGTCCAGTGTTTCCAGTTAAGAGGACTAGAGTAAGTTACTTTTTTTTCTCAATATGGTCACATCTCCTACCCCTGCCACCATAGCAGTAGAGTCACTTCTCTGTTTTGTCTAGTGGGCCTCATCGGTCCACTTGCAACATGTAGCCTCATTCAGAACCAGGAACTTAAGGAGATACCCTTCCCATAATCCCTTTCTGCTATATTTAATTGCATATCTTCCAGCTGTGCATTTCAAGAGTGGTCGTTTTAAGACTCCACTCTCTCAGTACACAAATGCAATTAGTTTCCATGGTGCCCAGAAGCTCCTAAAATGTTTAACCAGAACCACCAGCTAAGAGATAACAAAACCAACTAACCATTCTCTCCATGAAATTCTCTCAAGGGTAGAATAGCCTTTTTTTCTTAAACTTTCAAAAGCAAAAAAAACCCAAATTGATCACCTTCTCTAAATAAGACATTAGTATGGACTTCTCCTTCAGACCACCATTGAATCACCATTTCCACATGAAATGCTACCAGACTCTTCAAGTATAAGGCACATACATGTTGATTTAGGAGAATGAGAGGTATCTTTGCTATCACAGTCTTCCTTTAAAATATACCTCTCCAAGACACCTCTTTCTTTTATGCACACAAACAGACACAGAGACAACCCTGTAAAAATCAAACTAAGATTTAATCCCTACTAGAGGTTCCTAGTTTCACCAATTAGCTAGAGTTATCACTTATACTTCCATCAGTTATTAAGAGGATGTTTTCTCTAAGATGTTAACTTTTCAAACTTCAGTGTAAACTTCAGCCGCAAGCGGTATTCTAACAAGCGAGAGCTCATATAACTTTGCGATAAATAAATAAAACATTTTGACTCTTCTGTAGATATGGTGCTGTCATTTCCATTTGGTCATCTTTCCATTTTTATAACCCTGGGTGAGCATCTCCATTTCATATCTCCTGATCATTTTCCATTAAACCTCTCTTCACTGAAACAGTTCTCATGGTTTTCCTTAGAAAGGAAAGACTTATCATTTGTATTAGTCTCTGTTGATTCTTCAAAATGTATACCAAGGCAGTCATGAATCTGAGAAGAAAGTCAGCGCTCCACCACAATGAGAATGGAAGCCACTGGTCTTCCTAGGGCTCCAAACTAGAAGGGACTGAGAATGTATGAATATGATGCCTTTCTTAGAGAATTCACTAAACATTGCAGATGAATGAAGGTTTTTGGGAAACAAAGGAAGTCCTTAAATAGAAAGTATGATAAAGTCACATCATTAAAATCTGTGTGATATGGGAGCCCTTATGCCCTCCTTGTTGGAAAATGTCTTCACCCCTGAGATCGCCTGTCCCGTTGTTACACCCAAATAGATTACTAGTAAGAGTAATCCCTAAGAGTAAGACCCAGGGTTATAGAACCCCTCAGAGAAGTACAATGTACTGTAATTTTAAAAAGATGAATTCATTCAGCAAATACTATAAATAACACATTATTCTCCAAATCTTACCCCATATTATACCTTGTTTCATTCTATTTGTAGGCTTTATTTCTCATTGTATTTTTAGCATGGAGAGTTGCAATGTTATATGTGTACTCGAATCACTGGTTTTTGTGTGTTCTTGGTCCCATTCAGATAAGAACAATATTCTTAATGGGCTCTTATTTTATTTTGTAATTTGAATGTATTAAAGCAATAAATGTAATTTTCCACTTAAAACTATGGTTATGATTTTGGTTAATGCCTATTGCTCAGTAATTTTTTTCTTATCAAATAGTTTCTTGGTTGATTTACTTCTTAATTTATTCTATTAAATGTTTCAAACTTTTGAATAGTATGTTTTTCTTTTTAAAATAGTTCAGAATCACAGATTCATGCATAATCTCTTTAATATGTAAATGGTAATCTTTGGTTTTGATACTGTATAACCTTCATTTTAGAAATCTATAATGTGTTTCATTGGATTCTTCTGGTTTATGTTATTTCTTGTAATTTGTAAGCTATCCATTCTGTTTCCAAAATCACTTGTCTGTAATTTTTTTCATTACGATGCTCATTTCAGTTTTAACTAAACTTCAATCATAATATTTCAAACACAATGGGAAGTTTAAAATGCATAATGGAAGCATTCACATCCTACATATAATAGTGATGCCAGAAGTAAAATAGACGGTTCTTGTTTCTTTTATGAAACAGGCAAAATTAATTTTAATATTAAAACTTCACAGTATATGCCTATTATGCATTGCAATTGCATCAGATATTACAGTGTATGCAGCAAGTACCTGGCATGACACATCTCAGAATATGCCTTGAAAGTCTCTTGTTACACATAAACTCTGTGCATTGGTTTATTGCTAATAAGCAAACTCCAGATTTCATTTGCATTTTGGTCATTTTTTTTCACTGATTTCTTCCAATCCAGAGTACCTCCTTGATCTTTCAAAAAATGCTAAAATGACTCATTTGTAATCTGGCTTGCCAACTGCATATCCCTTAGATGGATGGTAAGTTTGAAGACATGTCCATACTGGGAAAGATTTGTCCCTTCAGTGGAAACCATCTTCCTGACTGCCTGTCTTATTTACTTTTTATTCATCGCTGAGACAAGATACTTGATGCCCAAAGTTTGGAAAGGAAAGGTTTATTTCTTACAGTTTTTGGAGGTTTCTGTCCATACTGTTGGCTCCAAGGCAGGTTGGCATGGCGGGGCCGCAGTTCATGGTGGGTGCAAACAGCAAGGTGGAAACCAGCAAGAGAGCGAGACACATCTTCTTCCTGCCATTACATCACATCCTGGCTCCACCACCTAGGAGGGTGTAGCACTGACACCACCAATCCAAGCGCTAGACAATGAACAAATCACAAATGCACAATGCAAATACATGAGGCCTGGGGGCCACCGACATAAACCATGACACAAACCATGACACTGCCCTCTTCTCCGTATCTTCCTGGAAAAAGGGATATCCTACTCACTCTACCCAACAGATAATTTCCACCCCCGTCCACTGCCCTCATCCTCCAGGAAAATGACCTGGAAACTATGGTTTTTATCTACATGCAATATAGATAAAACTCAACAGCCAAGTTATATGCCAATAAGAATGCTGAAGAATATTGCAAGGCAGTATAGCAAAGGACACACACATGTGATCTGGGATATAAAAACAAAAGCATCATTAAAGGGAAACTGTTTCAGAGACAATTTCATGGGGGAAGTAAGTCAATCTAGATTTTGGGGAAATGTATAGAATGTTTGGAGAATTAGCAGGAAATTATTTCAACATAGCACAGAGGGTTAAAATGATAGGAAGAAGAAGTTCAACTCAGTTGAAGGTAAACTATGCGGAATTTAATAAAACAGAAGTCCCTATTTCAGAAATTAGTAGAGAAGAAGGTGTATTACAGTGAGGAGGTTGTAAGACTTGAAGCATATGGATCCACTTTACCTAGACCAGTGCCAGAGACCCTTTTCTGTCATACATTGCTTGACTGTGATTTGGGGCATGCTGCTTTTCCACTCAAAGCAAAACATGCAAGACAAGCATCTCCATTTAATGGATTTTCATGATAAGTACATGAATGTGCATGCAAAGAAATTAACAGAGACTATGATATGCCTTAATTGTTCAACAATTGTTAACCATTACCAGTAATTACACACATGAAAAATTAAGGCATAGAACATGTAAAATTCCCTCATGAGTCTTGGTTTTATCTTTTTTTTTTAAGTTTTAAAAATTTTTTTTAAATTTTTTGGTACCAGGGATTGAACTCATGACCACACGCTTGCAAGGCAGGCACTTATGCCACTAAGCTAAATCCCCAGTCCCTTTAGTTTTATCTCATGAGTTATTAATATGCTGGATTTTTTCCTACTGACATGACATTAAAGAGAGTTATACAGAAGTTATAATTTGGGAGGAATCTGCAAAAAAATGTAGATAATATTTCCAGACAAGAAAAAACAAGAGAGAATAAAAATCAGACTTTTTTTTTTTGTGCTGGGGATCAAACTCACGACCTTGAGTTTGCCAAGCAGGACTTACGCTGCTGAGCTAAACCCCCGACCAATCAGACTATTTTTTAAAAACTGCTTTACTATCTGGGAAATAAAGAGGAAGACAAACATTTATATACAAAGATATCATATAATGGTTAAAGAGAATGTTAGACTAACTTACAAGCACTCGAAAATAGGGTAAGAATTCTAGATTTAAAAAAAGTATGAAAATGAACTATGACTCACTTAACAGTAGTAACAAAAATGAACAGAATGGAAAAAGTCATTAAATGTTTAAGTTTAAAGAGACTGAGAAGACAAAATACTATGAGTCAAAAATTATGAGACATTTATAAGACAAAAGTCTGAAGTTGCAAGAAAAATCCTAGTCATGTTAAATGTCACATAAGATAAAAATACCCAGGAGAGCATTGCAAGGAAATTGTATCTTCCATGGGTAATAGAGCAGTCAGGAGCAGAAGTTTTATGACCATATACATGGCCACAAAGTTTGCTCACCATAAGTAGGGTGTTTCTTTGGAGAAATTGAAGCAAAATTAGATTATAGCATGATAAAGAGAAAGGCAGTGATAGAAAATTGAAATTTATTATAATTACAGGCTTGAGAGGAGTTTTTATGTGAGGAAAAAGAGCAGCAGATGACAGCATTTCGAGGGTATGTGTTTAAAACAGAAAGAGGCAAGTGGTGGAAGAGGTTTGCAAAAGTACAATCACACTTTTGTGGTAGCAATGTTCAGTCTCTCTACATCCCTAGCAAACGCTGCTCTTATGACTGGGTGTAGTAAACATTTGCTGATGGCAAGACTGACACGACTAATATCCAGAAGAAAATTGCTAAAATCTACAAAGTCCACGTTGTATTGACTTTTCAAGACCTCAAAACCATGAGATGGACTTGCTTCCTTTTCTCTGTGACTCTATAGAAATAATTTCCCTTAGTTTATAGTTATCTAACACACACACACACACACACACACACACACACACACATGCAAAGTTTTAATGAAGATTCTTTCTGACCTCTCAGCACATGCCCAGAGGCTGCCAGGAATCTCCTTTCCATGCATTAGTATCCACAGCATTTGGATACACAGTGGTGCCTCGCTTCACAAACACTTTTGTGTGCAAAGAATTTGGTTCACAAACAGAAGTGCTTAGCCAGATTTTGGTCCTGTTCTTGAGCTCTGTATCAAGCAACGATCATTTCCAGAATCTTGGAACAATTGAAGTTCATGAAGCAAGGTACTCCTGGAACTGTACTTTCTTCATTAGCTGCCATTGTCTGCTTTAGCTTCCACACTAACTATGGTATGGGAAGGAGAAAACTCTTCTATCTCCTTAAATTCTGAGGTGGCTCCTAAATTATTTTAACAAAACATACATTAAAGAGAGAAAAGCTTGATTTATTTTAGGAACTGAGGAAGAGGAATTGGGCAGCCGGGGGTGGGCATGGGTAATACAAGAAAACTCCCCCAAAAGGCAAGTTAGGACAGGGTTATCACTTTAACAGAAGGTAGTAAAAGCAAGAAATGACAGAGGAAAATGGGCGAGGAGGAGGTAAGAGAGGTGTCTAGAAGTGGGTGCTAAATCAAGGGCCCATAGGAAGATTTGAGCAGCACAGAGGAAAATGCTTACTGTCTCCTTGATCCTGCAGGGTAGGACATCTTGCCAAATGGCAAAATGAATGTTCTGCTTTTAGGCAGACATGGAAGTGGCAGGAAACTCCTGGTGTTTCTTAATCTCCTGCAGTTCAACACACACCTTATGCCAGAATGACATATTTCCAAGTAGTATATTCTGACTTGTTCTATCTAAGCCAGTAGCAGTGTGGCTTTTGAAAGACAAATATCTCGAGTATCAACCCATCTCTAGTGTTTATTACAGTATGTCAGTATATGCTCAGTAAACACTTGAGAAAAACACAAGTTGGAAAGTAATTAACATGTTTGTCCTCTTAAAATGATTATATTCATTCCAAATTGGCTTTTTCCTCACTTTCTCTTTTATTCTCCTATTGGTAATGTGTCTTCCTGTTTGGTCAGAAGGAATTCAGATCTACAGTCACTTGAAGTGAATTTATAAGCAATACCAAGATTATTTGCTTATAAGAAGCACACCTGGTGGGATGTTTAGGAGTGCAGGGCAAACAAGATATATCTAATTCAAACTGTGCCTTCGCCAAGGGATCCAATTTAAAATTTAAGACTTCACAGAATTTTTAGTCCAAGTTCTTTTACCTCAAGGTCTTTTGCTGTTTTGTTGGCTTATGATCCATAAGTGCCTAAAAATAATAGGTACTCAAACATTTAGTTTCATCAATAAATGTAATGTAATACCTATTTTTAACTTGTAAAGATCAAATAGGTTGATATGCATTAAATGTGTCAAGTTCTATATACCATATATACCAAGAACTCAATGAATGGTAACCCCTGGAATTATGTCAGTGAATCTCTCCATACAAACTTTTACCAGGTGTAGTTTATGGGAACATTGTCTTTTTCCAGGTTGTTATATAAATTCACTATAGGAGTATATTTTATTTAAAATAATGTTCTTTTAGTCCATTGTGCTGAACCCAGTGCCTTGAGCAGGGCAGACTTGTGCTTTGCCACTGAACAACATTGCTGTCACCAAATAATGTACTAAACTGAATTTATCATTGTGAATTTAGTCACTAAAAAGATTTGTTCTTTACACAAAGTACATGCTTCAATGGCTGGCACAATTCACCTTGTTTCCATTTCTCCTGACTACCAGAAACTCAAAATGAGATGTATGTATCACATGAAGTATTTTGTTCAGATTTTGTGGGTAAAATTTTCTATAATATATAGAGTCTTTTGGATAGAAATTTGGGTTTGTTATTTATACTTTGTATTAATACCTAGAATGTTATATAACATCCCATAATATCATTCAATACTCTTATGAAAGAGATTTATTATTCTTTATAAGAAATGTACTCCAGGGCTGAGGATTTAGCTCAGCGGCATAAGCACTTGGCTGGTAAACACAAAGTCAGGATTTTGATTCCTAGTACCAAAAAAAAACGCATTCCATAAAGCAGTTTATATATAGTCATATATTTTTCCCACCTGATATAATCATTTAATGAAAAATTTGAAATATCCACTCACAAATGTAGTATAAAATAAAAGTTGCCCTAGAATGTCTTCTACTGACCATTGGAAGGTTTATCAAATAAGAGCTTTAAAATAAGTTTATACATATATAAATGCCATTTTATTGTTTCACCTATGATGTTTATAATTTTCAAATGCAATTCTTTAAAATAAGGGATATTCAAATGTATAAAACACATGAATAATGATGACTTATTTTTAATGTATCTTAGAAATAGTTTGATTGACACTGTTGAAAATTTCATATTCAGTTTAGTAAGCAATACACAGTACTCAGTAGGACATACTAAATTCACTTAGAGCAATTTATAATAATCACCAATTAGTGCTTTATACACTATTTAAAACTGTTTCCTGAGAAATCCAAGTTTGCATAAATGGTTTATTATCTAATTAATTTAATATATATTATAAAATGTGCATACTCTCAATATTCTTTCTTCCTTTAAACTATGTAACATTAACATGAAATATTTTTAAATGGACTAGCTAAATTTTGAAAATTCCATGGACAGATAACATAAGTGAAAAATGTGCATCTCAATAGTCATAATAACCAACGTATTCTCAGTGTGAAAACTGGGTTTCATAAAGATTTTTCTGGTGTTTTGAGGAAGGGTTTCCCTATGTAGCCCAGATTGGCCTTCAACTCACCACACTGCCAAGCAGACCTCGAACTCACAACAATGCTCCTGTCTCTTTAGTGCTTGGATTCATGAAGATTTTTCTAGCACTTTCAAAAGTTATGTCAGCCAGGGCATTTTGATTCATTATGATGTTTCTGTACACATTATTTTTCCTTCCTTCTTTTTATTCTTTCCTTCTTTCTTCTCTCTCCTCTCTATTCCTATGTCTCATGGGTTGACTCTCTTTCCTTTTCTTCCTTCATGTTTTCCTTTTTTGCCTCCATCTCAGTTAATGCAATAATGTCACTTGTCGAAAGTTGATATATTTTTTTCCATTTATATCTTTATTTCCACTTAAATCTTTACTTATATTTCAAATTGATTACAGCTCCTTAAACTTTTGCTGTCCTTCAAATGCAAATGATTTTGAAATCTAAGTAAATGTTCCCTATATTTGTTCCATGAGATAAATATATCATAATGCATTTATGTTTTTTAATTTTGAAAGCAAATTTATAGTGTTTCTCATAGGCCACCAAATGTAAGTACTTCATGATATTAACTACTTTGAATGTCATTACTAAGTCATTAAATATGCATTGCCTCATTTCTTTGAGTTAGGTACTTGATTTATGAAGAAAAGGTGACTAATTTTTTCCAAAAACAGGTAATTTGTTAGCAATAGCATTTAATTCAAACTCAGTGTTTAAACAGTTTAAGCCTGTGTTATGCATGCAGAAGAAAAAAAAAAGCAACAAAATCCAACAAAATAAAAAAAAACAGTGTGACGAAATGAAAGCTAAAGTCTAAGTTCTCCTCTGCATACCACATCACAATATTGACTGTGAGCCTTTAGGCTTTGCTTTTAAACTAGGAGTGGAAGGAGTACTGTGGCATGCTGGGAAATCTTCTTTGCAGTGGTTACAGCCACTGAGTCACTTTCCAGACACATTTTGTTAAAAAGCAAGCATACAGTATGTAATCTGATTTCTCCCTTTAGCCGTCCATTGTTCTTAGAAATCACTCTTGATCTTTTGCCTCAATGATCCTTGGATCATTTTATAGGAAAGTAGTAAATATTTAAATTCTCTATCTTGTCACAGAGCCTCCGTAAGGTGACTTTGTGAGTAAGGATTTCTGGACGTAGTTCCTGAGGCTGGAACGTCTGGGAGCATCTGTGTTCCTCACGTCTTGCACGAACGGCAATAGTGGAACACATAGCAGAGTTGCAGCAACGGTGGTCACACTGGTGAGCCAAGACAATCGTCACAAGGCAAGCAAAGGCATTCTTTCACAGCTTTCTCATATTTATGACTTATTTCCTAAGAAATCGGTGTTGCAGGACATCTGGAATGGATTTCGGTTGTTGTCGGACCTCTTGTCAAAACAGGCACCAAGAACAGCTAGACTAACTGCTTATGAACCAGAGGTACTGATTTAACACCCTGACTCTCGAAGTCCTCCGTTAACCTTAGTGGCAGGGTCAACAGCGTGCCCAGGCTTTCGTGAGAGGAGCCAGCACTTGGGATTCAGGGGTTCCTGAAAATTGCAAGGAAACAGGGTGGCTAAGCTCACCTCCATTTTCTACATTCAACCTTATTAAACATAGTTGTAACAACTACACAGGCAAATAACGACCTATGACATCCTACAAGCTTAGTGCATATATGATTTTACAGAATCTACAGTTTTATAGGCTCAGCTAAGTTACATGCTGCTTAATTTCTACCCACAATTCTTTCTGTAGATCCTAAAAATAGCTCTTCAAAAATCTGTGCTTCTTTTTTTTTTCTATAAGATTACACACCTAAGAGCTTATCACAATCTAAAAAAATATTAGGACCTCTAAACCAGGTTAGTGACAAATGCCTCTAATCCCAGGATGGGGAAGTTTCAGTCAGGAGTATGATGAGTTCAAACAAAACAAAATAAAACAAAACAAAACAAAACAAAACAAAACGCAAAAAACAGCTGAGAATGTGGCTCAATGCAAAGACATTAGATTCAATTTCCAGCAAAAATATAAATAAATACACACATATATACTAATATTAGTTTTCTTTCATTTTTCGCCTTATAACTTTTGTTTCAAAGTTTAACATTGTTCAGTGAAAACAATTTATTTTCTGTCAATCCTTTGCAATGTCATTAAATAAGAGTCTTCTTAATTTCTTTGTTCTTGTCTGTTACATGTGTATAGATTGTCAGTACTGCAAATGAGCTATTCAACCTTATATATTTCTAGAGCCAGATTATTCATATTTGTTTCATCTACACAACATGCAATTCAGACACTTTAGGCTGCAGGTTTCTACTGGGAGAGTATTGACTGCAATCCCTAACTGTTTTTTTGCAGTGTTGGGATCTCTCTCTCTCTCTCTCTCTCTCTCTCCCTTTCTCTCTCTCTCTCTCTCTGTAAATATCTGTAATTTCTATAGCTACTGATCAGTAGGGCGAGAACTGTCTGGTTTCTTTTTCTTGTGTGCTCAGTTCCTTCACACTGACTTATATCCTCAGCTCTTTTTAACGTTTTTGAGACAGGGTTCCTTAGCATTTTTAATTTGCCCTGTATGGGCTGGCATCTCACATTGTCACGCCTCAGCCTCCCAGTGTACTGGGATTGCAGGGCTGTGCCACCATCCACCACAAATTTTTATATAATTCAGAGACAAATCAATGCCCGTGGTAATTTCTTTCAACTGCACAACAAATTTAGACCAATTGTTAGCTCTTTTCTCCTCTCAATGCGTACTGAGAACACCACCAATTAAAAAACAATAGTTGGTTAGAGCTGTATGCAAACAGTAGGACCCATGATCTCAGTATGTTTTAATCAATTTCTAAGAAACCTCAAATTTCCTGTTTATGAAAATCTTGAATAAACATATTAAAACCTATAGTGATTAAAACTCTAATTCTGGTCACATTCCCCATGTCTACTTATGATACTTATTTTATTACTTGTTTACAAAATAGTTTTTCTTTTTAAATTAGAAAATTAAAATAATTTGTGCTTAATCATATTAGCAAATCTAGAAGCTATTACTTATTATTGCATATGAAATAGTACAGTTTACCTTTTGAAAATTTTCTGTATACAAATTGATTGTATTTATTTTTCTGGTAAACAATTGTTAAAAGAATGGACTCTTGTATCAATTCTTTAAAATTAAGAAAATATTTGCTTCATTAATTTCTCAAGGTTACTAGATGTAGTTACAATAAACAAAATAGCATTTTCAGAAATAAATAAGAAGATAAAATTTATGTTACATGAGATTATAAAATCCTTCAGTATCTGTTGAGGTAGAAAATTACACACTGGTAAAACCTCACAGTTAACACATTTTTTCTGTAGATGAGCACAATTTCATCACATTTTATAGTTTTACCTTTTATAAGTTTATGTTCTTGTTTTAGAAACATATACACAGTGACTAAGTTTTGTAACTGTGGAGGAATAACATATACACAGGGATAGTTACAGCTATAGGTATAGGTATAGATATGTGTAACTATAGATATCTCTACATATACCTATTTATATCTGTCTTCATACCTATAGCTGTACCTATATCTACATCTATGTCTGTTCCTACCCACTGATTTTAAAAGCAAGAAGAAACTCATCTAGGAAAATTTCCACTATAGAGTGAACTTCAAAACTTTCTCCAGCAAAGGATGTATCAGACTAATTTTTGAACACTTCTTAGTAGATAAAAATTTTGGTAGCATTTATAGTAAGGATTATGTCAACTAGTTTTATCAGTAGCTTATTTTATAGGTAACAATAAGATCATGATATTTTAACCTCTAAGTGTAGCATCTAATATATAGTTTCTCCAGGATTGAGTTACACTGCCCTCGTTTCTGGTATGTACCAATCGGGTTAAAGAACAATTTTCGTCAACTAGAGATGAGAAAAGGTCTCGATTTCAAGCAGTGAAAGCCACAGAAAAATATTAAACAATAAAGCTTAAACCTAACTCATTTGTATCAGAGGCCTGTAAAAGTTGTATCAGTGCCCAAACTTGAGGAAAAAAGAAATATTTTTGTGCGATATATATTTTAAGGTAAATGTGTTTTCCTTGCCAAGCAGATTCTCCTCATGCATACGTAATTGTCAGTGTATTATGAGTGTAGGGCAAAAAGATACATTCAATGACTTTCGTGCCTTGCATGATCCATAAACTAGTCTATTTCCTCTTGGCAATATTTTATAGATTAGATATTATCATCTCAATTATTATGAAGGCATTTTATTTTGGTGAGATTAAATTCTTTACTAAATTGGCAACTTTGTTACACATTCATCTTCTTATGAACTTCTGTGTGCAAAATGTGGGTGTGTTTACATATCATAAATGTGTATATATATACACATTTATATATGACTCCTTCCTGCTTAATATTTTCACAGGAACAGTATCAGATGACTAGATATTTTCAAAATTCTTTGTGGATGATCTCAGTTTAGTGATGTCACTTTCTGTCTTTATACTTGAAGCACAGATGGCTGGGAATGTTCAAAACAAAATTCAATCAAACAAATTAGAAATTCTGCAGTGTGTTATACTTGACATGGTATTAGTTATCCTTCAAATAATTGTCATAAAGCTAAACTTGTCTTACTAGTTACTGTGTTTGGACATTTTTATGTGTTTTAAATGGGCCACTTATTCCACACAGGCGGAGTTTAGTCACAGGATTAAAAAAAGTCTAAGGATAATGTTGGAAAGAATCTTCGTGTTGATAACACATTGACCTTTGTCACCAAATGCACATGATACGCTGCGTAAGAGCCGTGCTTCTAAGATGCACGTGGTGACTGTGATGTATAAGTGAACATTATTTGTAGTTTTGTGGGATTAGGGTTCTTAGTAATTCTTTTTCTGATCTTGAGCCCTCTGGCATCTATACATAGTCCTAGCAGCTACTCTTTCCCCTGGACTCTGAAAATTCTTCTAATTCACCTTCTTACTTCTCAGACTTTCCCCACTCTTTGGGTAGTGGTTTTGCTTTGCTGTCACTCTCTCCCCATCTCTCCAGAGGATAATAAGAATCTGAAGGCAGGAATCATTGAAATAGCCTTTTTTGGTCTGGTATCTTTTGCTGCCCTAATTCCCATGGTAAAAAACCTTACACTGGACCTTTTGTCTCATGATTTTCCTTCCCAGGAAAGAATACACTCACTGTCATGCCGTAAATATCACTAAACAAGGCCAGGTCATAAACCAGGTAAAGGAGTTACATGGAACAGTCCAAGTGCAGACAATTAACAACTCCTGCTAGCAGTGAGCTAAATGGAAGTAAAGCAGTAATATTCTTTCCTCATACATACACACACACACACACACACACACACACACACACATATGTAGGGAAAGAATATATATATATAAGAACATATATATTTCTATGAGGAAAGAATATTATATATATGTGAGGAAAGAATTATATATATATGAGAAAACAAAGTATATATATATACTGTGTAGTGAATATTTTTGCAAGTGTTTTTTTATATTACAGTAATTAGAGCCAAAAAATAAAAATCAGTATCCTCCAAAACTAGATAGCTTTGAATTAAAAAATAGCACTGAATTTTGGTATTCAGTAGTACATAATGGCATATAGTTTACAAATAACTAGAAGACACGATCTTGCAGTTTCCAAACCAAAGTAACAGGGATAAAGGCATGAATTCTGTAGACTAAATTAGTACATATTGTATACAGACAATGAAATGTCACACCGGTGCCTGATAATTATATACAGTTACAATGGGCTACATTTTTTGTAGTTGTGTGAATGAAGTCCTGCTATGCTCCACCACCGAACTATATCCCCAACTACTTATTTATTTATTTGTTTAGAGACAGGTTCTCACTAGATTGCCCAGATCAATGATTTTCTATAAGATTACTTCTTAGACAGTTTACCAGAACAAACTACTGACTTCTCATCCTGCTGCTGGAATAAGAAATAGTATTCAACCGCTTTAATTCTTTAGATGTCTTACACTGACGTACAATGTCTAGACACCAGTTAAGATACAGTCCATGCAATGTCTAGAAAGTCGTGGTGTGATATCAGCAAATGTTGGTCCTCACTTCAGGGGAAGAGATTAAAATGGTCCTTCGTGTGGCTGCTCAGTGGTGCTATTACTGCGTATAAATGAAGTGCTTTGTAGATTACACCTCTTCAGCCAATTATTTTGGTCCATAATGTTTTTAGCTTTTCTGTCTAACTAGTACTTCTTCTCTGAGACAGGTATGTAAAACCTACTCGAGAGATCCCTATTCTTGAGTGTGTCATTTAATCATAGAATTTGCCCTGAGAAAATTCTAAATTCTCAAGAACCAAGTCTCTAGAAATGAGTATGATGTAGATGTATCTCTATAGGTCATAAACGTCAACAAAAATAGTTCTTAAAATCTGTAAATGTTGAAGGGAGGTAAAAAGGCCAGGCTCTGTTAATTTCCTGTAAGGACATCTCAGCTCAGGTGCTGCATAGAAGGCCTTGAGAATGGAGCTGAATTCTCCATGCCTCTCGTATCCTAGTGTTCAGAAATGTGAAACAAATTCCGCCATCAGTGTGAGGTTTAACGGAGAGAAGACACGTGCAATATTAACAAAGAACAATTTCCATTGTTTCCCAGCACACTTTGCTTTTCTTTGTCCTCATAAGAAATGAAAGGGACGGAGAGTTACTGAGTAGTTCTCATAAGAATGACGCAAACAGATGAATTTATACTACACAGATACTAATGTGTGATACTGCCAGGTTTTTTGTGCTCATAAATAAATTACGGCTTTTTTTTTAAATAATGGCAATGGAAATCTACAATAAAATTTGAAAACTTAGGAAATGTCTTTAAGAATTTATATAAATTGCTAGATAATAATGCAAAAGAAGGGTAAAGCTAAAAAATAAGCTTTTTCAAGATTTATTTAATGAAAGTTCATTTAACTGCATTCAAGTCAGTGGCACATCCCGTGTGAGGGCAGAGGACTCTGTGTGGGTGTGAATGGAAATCTTCAAATTTTTAAAGCTGCTGAAATGTAAATATTTCCCATGATAATCAACTAAGGATTTTATTTTATAGTGAGCATGGTACAGGTGAGAAACTTAATATCTATGGCAAAAAATATCTTAGATAGGAGAGTTCTCCCAAAGGTACTGTTGGTTCCCTAAGTTATTATTGATCCCAGTGAGAATCCTGCACTGTTAGTCACATGCTCTGCAGTGAAGTGATTTGCTTGGAAGGAAGACACACATTTGAAGTAATACTCAATTTATTGGTAATTTTAGTGATATTTACTTAAATGACATTAATCAGCATGAAACTAAAATAATACAGCAGCAGTCATAAAACTATTCTACAAGTTCTACTCTGAATACTTGAGCAATTATTGTGCCATCATATTATTGAAAATCAAGTGAGAAATATTGCTGTGTGATGACATAAAGAAGGAAGAAACGATTCATTATTCTCCTAATTACACTAGGAAGAAATCAAGATTCTTTATCAATTAGCTACCACTCTTATTAGCTGATTAGGGCATGCATATAGAAAATTGTGTGGTAAGCAAAGGTGATGGGCAAAGCTAAGACATTCAGTTGTTACAACTTTCTGTGCTTCAATTTTGCATACACTAACATGATGTTTCACAAAAACTAAAAGAATGATAAATGTTAGCATTTTCATAAACAGTTTTTGCAAAAAATTACCTGAAAATTCTCTTACAATCAAAACTGAAAAAGCACAGCACTCTACTGGAAATGGACATTTTGTAGAAAAATAAATGTTTTCTTTTTTATGTGCCTTGTTAAGAGCAGGTGACCTTGAGCAAGTTACTCCATTTTACTGGTCTTGGTTGCTTTTCTGTGACTGCAAACCAAGCGGACATCCTGGCTTCTGAGAGGCAAATAAGGCAGGAAACTTAGGCATCAAATTGTCATAAAAGTACTTATGCCTCTTTTATTATTACATTTTTTATTATAGGTTTTGTTATTTTGTTGTTTTGTATTTGTATCATCCTTATAACTATGAGATCATCCAGAATAGAAACCCTTTGAAAATGTAGAAAGATAGAAAAAAAGAGGGAATAAAGAAGGAGTGAGGGAGACAGAGGACACTAAGAAAGGAAAAAGAAAAGAAAAACATGGAGAAGTGGGAGAAACACAAAAGATTTTAGGATTCTCAGGGACATTCATTCCATGTGACTAAACAGAGGCCCACCAAGACCTAGGGCATCTTTCCTTTATCTCTGCTGCTTTATAATTATATCCTGTCATTCTTTTTATTATCAGAAGATTCACGCAGTTCATTTTAAAGTCTAACTTGTCCTTTGTACTAACAGTCATGCATGTCTGATGAAATATCACAAATTGAAAACGGTGCTATTATTTTAAAAATCTGATAAAAAATTGCAGCTGTGAGGTACACTGAAAAATGCATTGCATTTCTTCGAAGAATCAAGAGCATTTCAGATTTTGAATTATTTTCCAGTTGTTGTATTTTTACAGAACAGTTTATCATGCAGAAACATAATATCTGTTTTACTCCATCTTGATAGTCTGCCAAGATAAGCAGGATGTCTCAATCAGCTGTCATTAAATATCAAGCGTGAAACTATGATAGGTTTATTATAAAATAATGTTTTAATCGAAAATTTATATATAACATATAAAAATTATGCATTTTATTTTTCTATGGATCTTTACTTGGTTGTACAGGGAACTGAACGTATACCTTTGTACTGAGGTGTATCTCTGGCCTTTTTTATTTTGTATTTTGAGACAGTACCTCGCTAAGTGGTTAAACTGCCCTGCCGGAGCTTGAACTTGTAACCCTCTTTCCCCAGCCTCAGAGCACACGGATTACAGTTATGCACCCTCCCAGCTGGTGCAGCTTAAGGAGACGTTCTTTGCAAATAGTCACAGAAAAACAATCCTATTAGATTTGATGAGGCTCCCATTTCACTTGATTGTATTTAGTTATCTCTTTCCATGATTTCTGTCTTCAAATTTCCATCACAGACTATGTAATTTGTATCAGTCTCCTAACAGTAGAGTTCAAATTTCAGCCAATGACATA
>PVJX010024464.1:0-28221 GCA_004027295.1 Dolichotis patagonum
GTCGTCCTGTCCCCTGTCCTGTGTCCCCCCCTCCCCCTTCCCCCTGCTTAGCAAGTGGGAGCCAGTGAACTATACATCTTGTGAAAAGATTGGCTATGTTATTTAGTATGATCTCCCCATATGCAAAGATATGGACAACCATTTGGAAGAATACAAGAGACAATATGACAGATAGTGAAGATCTCTGGTTGTCTAGCTTTGAAATTTATGCTTTCTTATGTCCCATTCTGTTCTGTTTTGTTGTGTTTAATTTTACTCCCTTTTAAAATAAAAAAAAGCAAGAAAGCAAGCAAGTAATGATTACTTGGTTACACAAGATTAATGCCTTAGAGAAGTAGGTTCTCTGAAAACTTGAGTTGTAGTAGAGGAAAGCTGACTTTGTTTTTTTGTCTCTTCAGCACATGCAGGCTTCCTCTCCCACCTTCCACCATGTTGTGCTGCCATCACCAGATGCTGCTGCTACGCCTCTGGACTTCCCAACCTCAGAACAATGAACCGAAGTAGGCTAGCAACAACAACAGCAAAAACAAGGACAATAAACTAGAGGAAATGTTGCTGGTATTATAATACTCTGACTGAACACTGGCTGCCTTGTGAAAAGACCAGCATTTAAATTCCTGTCTTCTGACCTTAAGACACTTAAGATCTTTCTCCCAGCACATCTTCCTAGGAATCCTGATTCCATCTCTGACCCAGCCACCTCTGACCACAACCAATGTGGGACCACAGGCTACTGTGTGCGTCCACAGCAAGGACAGCTGCCTGTCTTCATCTATCTGCCAACAGATATTATTTGAGCATCTTCTTGTGTAGGGACTGTGCTAGTTTCTGGAAACTCAGAGATAAACAAGCAGAAGCCCCTCCTCATGACCCTGGCTAGCCTTTAGTTGAGGAGCCTGGTTGTGATGAATAAGAGAATGTGGTAAGTGAAACCTTGGGACTGAATGCCAAAAGATGCATGCTTTCATTTTGAAACAAGACCTGGAAGAGCTAACCTTGCAATGAAGACAGGGTAGAAAGCTCTAAGCGGAACAGAAAGAGAAAAAACTACTGGATGAAATCACCAAGATTTTAAAGTAGGAAACCCTGGATCATTCTTCCCCCAATTCAGCAATAAGTCAGACAAGCTCCCTTTCTTGATTACTTTTCTTCATTGCTGAGACAAAATACTTGACACTCTAATGAAAGAAAGAAAGGTTATTTTAGCTTACAGTTTTTGGAGGTTTCAGTCCATACTCAGCTGGCTCCAAGGCAGGGTGGCATTGCTAAGGGGCAACTGTTCATGGTGGCTTCAAGAGACAAGAGCCAACAGGGAAAAAAGGGAAAAATTCACCTCTTTCTCCCCCTTATATTTTATGCCAGTACCCACCCCTGGGTGGTTGCAGCACTCACACTGCCAATTCCAGTGCTAGATTCACACAAACACTAGACTCAGCTGCTTCCATGATTGCATGAGGTTTTGGGGACACCCAGACACAAACCATAACTGCCCTTGTAAGAAGTCCAGAAACTAGTTAAAGACCAATAACAACAAAATAAAACAGATACCAAAATGGCAATACTAAATCTATCTATATCAATAATTACTTTAAATTTAAATAGATTAAACTCCATTGATCAAAAAACCTGGGGATTGAATGGGTTAAAAACAAAAACTCAAGATCTAACTACTTGCTACCCATGGAAATTCACTTGAGATTTAAGGTCATATACAGCTGAAGAAAACATATTATATGCAAATTATAAGCAAAAGAGAGCAAAGGTGACTATATCAAACACAATAGGTTTTAAATCAAAAATTATCACAATAAATAAAAGATATTACATAATGATAAAAGAATCAATTCACTAGGAAAATAGAAGAATTATAAATACATCTGCACCCATCCGAGAACACACAGAAATATAAAGCATACACGATAGAACTAAAGGGAGAAATAGATTTAATAATATGTAGTAGGAGACTTCTATACCTCACTTTCAATAATAGATAGACCATTGAGACTAGAAATCAATAAAAAACAACATTAGACAAGAACAACACTGCACACCAAATAAGCCTAATAGACATAGAGACTATTTCACCCAACAGCAGTAGCACACAGAACACAGATTCTTCTCCGGCTCAAATGCATAGATCACATTTTAGGTCACAAAACAGATCTTAACAAACTTAAAAAGACTGAAATTATATATCCTAAGCACCTCTATTGAGCACAATGTAGGAAACAAAAACAATAGCAGAAGGAAAACTGAAAAATTCACAAATATGTGAAAATTAAATAAAATGCTATTAATTAGTCACTGGACCAGAAGGAAACTAGAAAATGCCTCAAGACAAGTGAAATAAAAAGCATACCAAAATTTATGGAACATAGCAAAAGAAGTACTAGAAAATGTTTATTACAATAAATGTCTACATCAAAACAGAAAAGATTTCAAATAAACTAATTCTATATCTCAAAGAGCTACGAGAATAAGAAAAAACCAATCTCAATGTCAGCAGAAAGCAGCAAATAACAAAGATCAGATCAGAAATAAGATAGAAAACAGAAAACAGTTTTAAAAGATAAATAAAACTAAAAGTTGGTTTTTTGAAAAGAACAAAAAAATTGACAAATGCTTAATGTAACTAATTAGAAAAAATAAGACAAAGTCAGAAGTGAAAAGGTAGATAGTACAATTAATACCTCAGACTTGAAAAGGATTGTAGCAGACTACTAACAACAAGTCTAGATCAGGAAACAGTATAACCTAAAAGATATAAATTCCTAGAAACATAAAAGCTACAAAGATTAAATCATGAAGAAAGAGAAAGTCTAAGCAGAACTGTAACTATTATGAAAATTGAATCCACAATCAAAAAGCTCCTAATAACAACAAAAACCCAAACCAGATGGCTATGTTACTGAATTCTACCAAACATTTAAAGAATTAACACCAATCTTTCTCAAACTCTTCCAATAATTGAAGGAATATTTCCAAATTCATCTTATGAGGCCAGTATTACCCTGACACTAAAGCCAAAAATGTCACAGAAAAACAAACTACAGGCCAATAGCCCTGATAAATATAGACATAGAAATCCTCAACAAAGTACTAGTAAATGAAACTCAACAACATTAAAAGTGTCACACACCATGACCAAATGAATTTTCCCCCAAGGTACATGGATGAGTCAACATATGAAAATCAATCAATATGATAAACCACATTAACAAGATAATGAATTTAAAATACACGGTTGTCTCAATAGATGCACAAAAATCATTTGACATTATTCATTGCTCTTTCATAATTAAAAAAAACTGTCATGAACTAGGGCTAGAAAAAGGATACCTCAACAAAATAAAGGCCATGTATGGAAGTTTACAACTAATACCATATTCAGTGTGAAAACAAAAAGCTTCTATACCAATCAGAATAAGCCAGGAATACTGATTCCCATTACTTCTATTAAATATAGTACTGGAAGTCCTAGTTAGAGCAATTAGGCAAGAAAAAAATAATAAAAGTTTTCCTAATCATAAAGATATTGTCTCTTATCTTTTAGGATTCCATTTAAAATAAATTTTAAAGCTAATAAATTGGTGAAGTTGCAGACTAAAAATAAATCAACATACAAAAACCAGTTGCACTTCTATAAATGATCAACTAACTATTTAAAAAATAATTCAGAAAAAAGCCAATTACAATAACATCAAGAAAGACATACTTAGGAATAGATTTTACAGACGATATGACAGAGATATCCTGAAAACTATAAAATATTGACAATAGAAATTAAAGACACAAATTAATGGAAATAAATTCTATGTTTATGGACTAAAAGATTTTCAATTATGGTAAATCCCAAATTTACAAATAGTCCCATTCTGGGAAAATGTTTGTATGTCAGATTTGTGCATAAATCTGACAAAGTTTGAGTCTTACACACCTTTGACACAAATGTGTATTGTTTTGGGCTTCCAAGCAGTCTCTCCACATCGCTGCTGCTTTTCCCCTTGCTTCTGAACATCCTGGGCCCTGACTGAGCACTGCATACCATACAGAAAGCACACAGCAGCACAGTGACAATGGCTGTGACATGTGAACTGTTTCCATGATTTGCTCTCATCTAAGAATGTTCAAAATATGAGGTCCATTCATATCTGTGAAAGTTCACAACTCAAATGTTCTTAAATTGGGGAGTTAATGTATTCAAATAACCACATTAACTACAGCAATCTACAGATTCAACACAATCCCTATTGAAAACCCAATGGTATTTTTCTAGAAATAGAAAAAAGAAATTCTACAGTTCATATGGAACCAAAAAGACCACAAATACTCAAATTGGTCCTGGGAAAGATGAACAAAGATGAGGGCATCACTCCTTCATTTCAAACTTATTACAAAGCAATAAGAATTAGAACAGTACAGTACAGTACTGTACTGACATAAGCACAAATATAAACCAATGAAACACAATGGCCTAGAAATAAACCTATACATACATAGTCAATTAACCTTTGACCGAGTGCCAAGAGTACCCAACCAGGAAGGGAGAGTCTCTTCAATAAACGGTACTGGGAAAACTGGATGTCAATACCAAAAAATTAAATTGGACCACACATATGTTATGCCAACTCAACATGGATTAATATGTAAACACACAGCCTGGAACTATAAAACTTCTAGCAGAAAACATGAGTGAAGCTTCACAACATTGGTCTTAGCAAGAAATTCATGAGCATGATACCAAGAACACAAGTAAATGCATCAGTGAGGTTATCTCAAATTAAAAGCTTCTACACATCAAAGAAGGAATCCAGTGAAAAAGCAAGTATTCAGTGAGAGAAAATACTTACAAACCTAATAAAGGATTAATTTCCATAATACATAAGGGAGTCCTATAACTCAATTATAAACTTCCACATGTAGAAACGCTCTAAACCCTTAAATATGCATTTCTCTGAAGAATACATACAGCCAGGAATGGTGGCACAGGCCTATAATCCCACTACTTGAAAACCTGAAACAGAAGGACTGGCATGAGATCAAGGCCAGCTTGAACTGGGTAGTGAGACTCTCTCTTAAAAAACAAAACAAAAACAAAAATGAAACACACAACCATTAGGTATAATAGTACCTTGTTTCATGAATAACTTTTTCCAGAATTCTGGTCATAAACCAAGTTGAATGAGAAACAAATCAAATTCAATGGCTAGACTCAATTTTGACCTTATGGGGAAATTTGATTTGGTACAGGTAAAATATAATTCAACTTGTAATAGTTATCTAAAATACTCAAATTCATGGAATCAAAGACAGAATGGTGGTTGCTATAGATGAAGGAGGTAGAAGGAAAGTGTTATGGTTTGTGTCCAGATGTCTCCCCAAAGCCTCATGCATTCATAAAATTTTTTCAAAGGTGACTAAATCTAGGGTGTGTGATTGATTCACAGTGCTTGATGATCATTTCACTAACTGAATTGGCATTGCCCTAATCCCAGTAGGCTGGACACAAAATAAGGGATGAAAAGAGGTTTGTCTCCTTCTCTTGTTTCATTTGCTGTCTTGTGCCACCACGGACTGTTCCCCTCTGCCATGTGTCACCCTGCCTTGGAACCAGCCAATTGTGGACTGAAACCTCTCCCAACCTTGAGATAAACAAACTGTTCCCCCTTTTAACTTTGGATGTTGGTTATGTTGTCTCAACAATGAAACAAACATAACTAAGACAGAAACGATTTTAAAAAACCTCTACAGATGTGCTATCCAATACAGTACCTGTAATCAATAATATGTGTTAAACGCTTAAGATCTATTAAGGGAGAAGATCTCCTGTTAAGTATTGTTAACTCAATGAAGTAAAATAATATGAAGAATAAAGGGTATGGGGATGGGCAGAGAGGGAACAAAAGCATCATGGAACAAAAAGAGTTAGGTGTGACTACAGTTGAGAAAATTGGGAGAGTGATGCATGAGGAGAGCAAGAGGCAAGCACAGCCCTGATCATGGTTCTTGGGCCATGGCTGAATTGTACCTAAGGTATGGTAGAAAGCCCTGGGAGGTATCAGAGAAAAAACACCACCAATTTCATATTTTTAAGACTGCTCTAGATTATGTGGAGAATTGAGCAGCAGCAGTAAGCCTAGTCAGAGGGCTGTGCTGGCACATCCAAAGTGACGTGACAGGGTCTAGTTAAACATAAGAGGCACCATGGGGTATGGGAGTGGGGTTAAATACACCCCTGTTAAAATGTTCACTTTCCAATGAAATTAGCATAATGGTAGCCAGCTATATCTCAGTAGCTGCCCTGGGGGAATACATGAAACAATGTTTGTGTTCACTCACTTGGTATGATGACTGGCAAAGTGTATATATGTGTGTCAAAGTGTTAATGGGTGACTTTTATCCCTTATACACACCATGTTACACTTCTGTACATTTATAATTTTATTATTAAATGTTTTATTTTGGTTTTTCTTATAGAATTAGCCCAATTCAGTACACTATCACATGCAAATCTGCTTTTCCTACTTTCGGAAGAAGCTGAAAGTAACTCATCACTTTCACACGACTTGGATCATGTGAGCCAAAGAAGTCAGCAAGATATGACAGATAGAAAAGTTAGCAAGAGAAGTACAGAATGAAGATCTTGATTCAGATGAGGAAGAACACAGAACAAATAAATATTTAATTAGCCAAAATGCCACAAAATTGATGTTAGAAGTAGGTCAGACAATGTTGTTAAGTTCTCGGCAAGGCTGAATCTGACTGAAAAGAATGCAAGCACCGCACTTCACTGTTGGAAACTGTAACAGATGAGATGCTGCAAGATGTGAAACACAAATCATGAAATGGAAGTAAAAAATTCTGTATGCACCAATAATCATTCTTGAAATATGCTTATTATAACACTTCACTATCTGAACTGAGTCAGGTATACTGGCACACACCTGGAGTTCCAACACCTGAGAGGTGGAGGCAGGAAGATCACCAGGAGTCCAAGACTACCCTGAGTGCCAAGTGAGTTTAAGGCCAGCCTGAACTACATTGTGGTGGGGGGACCCTTTCCTAGGATTCTAGGATTACTATACTTAGCAGGGCTTTCTCACAGTAATCACAGGAATGCAAAAGACTTACTGGAAGATAGATGTGGGCTTGAAGTTTGTAGAATAATAATGACACTGAGATTTGGTTTCCTTCAAAACAGCCTGTAGTTTGAGAAAACTACCTGCCAAGAAAGAAAATGAATGATAATCTGGCTACTATCTGCTCATTGTTTGAGAACTTTGAGTCAAACTGCCAAGGAATTTATACACCATCTGAATATGTGACTCTTGATAATCAGTTTGCAGCATTTCATGGTCACTGCAGCTTTAGGAAGCATTTGCTAAATAAACCTTCAAAATATAATATAAAAATATATGCTCTGGCATGTTTAAAGACATATTAAATTTTTGGTTTAGGAATTTACCCTGTAACTCAGCCATCAAGTCTTTATTCATGCAGTAACAAACTTAATAATGTTGTAACAGACTTGTTACGATCCCCTAAAATAATTAAAATATGACATTCTACAATTGCTTTTCCAGTTATCCATTGATATCAGATTTCTAGTAGACCACCAGTTAACCAGCATAGAAGCCATATGTAAGAACAAAACAGAAATTCCCAGTGAAACATTGCAAGTCCACAATAGAGCACTGTATAGTATATTCTTCAGATTTGAGAGAGACATAACATTGACCTCCTATATAGCAAAGAAAAACAAAGTGATACTGTTGATGTAAACACTGTGCCATGATGACAAAACTGAGAAAGATACCTTGACACAAATAAAGCCAGAGATAGTAACTTTTACAACAGAGCCAAAGGCAGAGTAAATGTTGATGAGTTATGCAGCAATCAACTATGTCAAAACACAAGTGTAGGCCAATGATTATGTTTTACTCAATCCTACACAAGTCTGACATAAAAGTTAAAAATAAAATAAGGACAAAATATCACAGAGAATTTTTCTTGGAGCATTGGGACTGGAACTGATAAAAGATCACTTACAACAGAGGAAGAACAAAAATGTTTCTGTCCAAGGAACTAAGTGAAAAAATTGTGGAACATATTGGAGAGCTGACAGGTAAACCAGCAGGTGTAATATTAGAAAGACTTACTAAGACAATAGGAAAACTAAAAAAATGTCAACTCTGGCCAGGAATTTAGCTCAGCAGCACGAGCACCTGCCTGGCAAGTGCTAGGTCATGACTTCAATCCCTGGTACCAAAAAAAAAAAAAAAAAAGATGTCAACTGTGCCCTTAAAAAAGGACTGGAAAACAAAACATACATGCTATGTATATGTAACTCTGTGTTTCACATGTGCTTGTGTACTCTGTATGGAACATGCAATGTATTGTGTATGGTATATGTATGGAACATCTGTATCATATATGGAACATGCAATTCTTATGTGTGAAGACTGCCTTGGGCGTGACAAGTGAAGCAAAGGTTATTTCTGTGGTAAACTTCTATTTGTATTTTAATTGTACCTCACACTGGAACTTATTTCCGCTGTTCCTTTTTTAAGCAAATATATAGTTGATGTTGAAAATGGTGACATGCATTCTAAATTCTCACTACATACTTGATATTTTACTCATACTTTATTTTCCTGCTAAGTGCACACTGTATAATAGAAATCTCCTGACATATGAGGAAGAGGTAACAAGTATGGCCTCCCACACAAAAAACAAAAAACACATGTGCTGTCACCGTAAGCAATCCTGGTGTAAGGAACACACTGTTACCATGTATGAAGACAGCCTTGAAGAAAAATTATTTCTATAGTAGAGTTTTGTTTGCATTGTCTTTGTAGTTCATATAGGACATTATTTCTTCTGTTCTTTTTTTAGGTTTTGTAAGCAAGTACACAGTTGACATTGAAAATATTAATGTGTATATTACACAATCATTACCTATTAAAAACCTATATTTTATTTTCCTGTTAATCATATACTGTTTAATATAACAAAATTCATAAAATTAAAATAATGCATCCATCAAAATGCTTCTTTCATGGGCATTATATGCTCCCATAACATGCATATCGCAGACATTTGCCATGATGCCTCCTAAGGATGGAAGCAGTATATATATAGAGAAGTGGACCACTTTTAAATCAACATGTTAATGAACTAAGTATGTAACTGTTGGGGATGAGGGCATATTAGTGACCTTTCCCACAGTGTCAGTTATTGGCAACCCCTGCAGTGGGCTCCAATCTCCTGCCTGGGTTGTGCCACACAGCAGGAAAGGAAAGAAAGAGCAAGACACAAAGTAGAGTGGCATATAGCAGGGATTTAGGACCACCAGTTGCTCTCTAGGAGCAAAAGGCTCCGAATCTCCAGCTAACCAGCATTTAATCAGCAAATGTAGGGTGAAAGGTTGGCTGCTCCTCCTGGAACTGCATAGACAAGTTTAACACCATAAAGGGAACAAGCTAAAATCCATCCACACACCTAGATGCAAATCTCATTGACCAAGAAGAATGATTTCCGCATTTCAAAACCAGCCTCTGAGGAAAGCAGGACAAGGACAGCCTGGGACATACCAGGTCAATTTATAATTTATGGTCCCTCAACAAGGGAAGAGATAAGGAAAGAAAGAAGTCATGAATGAGTACTGGGTTTTTACTTGAACAATAAGAGTGATGGTGGAACCACTAACTAAGTGAGGAGGTCAAGGAAAAAACAGATTGAAAGAATTCTATTTTGCCATTCTAGATATAATTTGAAACACTTGTTAGATATTGAAATAAATGTAAGTAAGCAGTTGAACTTAGCCTTTTTTGTTCCTTAAGGAATTGGATTAGCTAAAGTTGGATTAGATCAACTAAGAAGTAAATAAAATAGTAGCCCCTTTATCCTGGACACACACATCCCAACACCACAATGGATGTCTGAAGCCATGGATGTGCCCAAACCCTATACATTCTATCTGTTCCCATACTTAGGATAAAGCCTAACGCCTTTTTCATCTTAGTTAAATACTTAGCATGCAGTATGGCCATAACATGTAGTTTGAGGCACAACAGAAATATAACACAAGTTTCTTCTTCTTCACAATTTCACAAATAATATCCATTCTGACTCTAAAGCATATATTCCCCTCTTATTAAATCAAGAATATTTACCTTCCTACCTAGCAGAAGCATTTTTGGCTTCACTTTGGCATATCCAAACAGCCAGCATCAATGCAAGGTGATTTCCAGCACACAGGGAAGCTTTGGGACATCACTGGAGCCAGAAGACCCCATCCCACCTCCCAAATCATTGGAGGCCACACCAGAAGTCCTTTCGGGCCTAACTGGGCCACACCCAGGAAACCCCAGGAGTGCAGGCAGCTACCTGCATCTTGCCTCGCAAGCAGAAAGTGCATGAGGTGATTTCCAGTGCATTGGGAAGCCTTGCAACATCCCTCAGAGCCCGGAAATATAGGAAAATGACAAAATGAAAGAGCAAAATGCAATCTCAAACCTCCAGCCCAATCCAGGCAAGCCAAGGAAGCATGGACATAAAACAAAATGTAAGCCATACACCTGAAATCCCTGAAATGATAGCAACTTAAGTAAAGAAACAACTCTGAGAAGCTATAAAAGAACTGAGATCAGGGCTGGGGAATTAGCTCAGCAGCATAAGCGCCTGCTCTGCAAGCACAAGGTTGTGAGTTTGATCCCCAGTACAAAAAAAATAAAATAAAATAAAATAAACTCAGGTCAGAAATAATCTCTCAGGTAAAAGAAGTAATGATAAATGCAATGAAAGAAATAAAAGAATGAAAGAAGACATAGTTTAAAAATTAGAGGAACAATGCAAAAAGATGGAAACCTTGAATGAACAATATAAGAAACAAACAATGCATAAAGCAGATTCAAAGAGATATATAGGAAATGAAAAATCCCATCAAAAGTTGTCAAAAACTGCCTCAATAAAAGTGAACATCAAATTTCAGACCCTGAAAACAAAATTGCAGCTAGCAAACAGGAAAGAAAATATTTTTTAAAAGATAACAAGGAATCAGGAAATAATTCAACTGCTACAAGATGATGCAAAGAAGAACAACATAAGACTGATAGGTATAAATGAAAAAGAAAGTGACAACACAAATGATATCAAGAGGCTGTTTAAAAAGTACTAGCTGAAAATTTCCCAAACATGAGAATGTAAACTGACATACAGATCAGTGAAGCATATAGAACTGCAAATAGCCATAACCAAAATAAAACTATACTCCAACATATAATAATAAATATCCCAGAAATCCAACATAAAAACAAGACTATTAAAAGCTGTTAGAGAGAAAAGACAGATCACCTATAAAGGAAGGCCTATCAGAATCACAGCAGACTTCTCAACACAAACAATGAAGTCAAGAAGAGCATGGAGTGAAGTATTTCAGATCTTAAAGGAAAACCACTTCCAACCCAGACTGACGTACCCTACAAAACTGTCCTTCAAAATGGATGGAGAAATAAGATACTTCCATGACAAAGAACAGCTGAAGAGGTTCATGACCACCAAAGCAACCATGCAAAGAATGCTGAAAGATGTTCTAGGTAGATATAGAAAAAAAACCACTAAGCAAGGCAAACAATTAAACAGTCTGGAAAGGTAAATAATCAAAAGCAGAAAGATAACATGTCAAAAATAAACCAATATATATCAGTTATAACCATTAATGTAAATGGCCTCAATTCACCAATTAAAAGAAACAGACTGGCAGGATGGATCAAGAAACAACATCCAACCATATGCTGTCTACAGGAAACCCACCTAACCCAAAAGGAAACTCAGAGACTGAAAGTCAAAGGATGGCAAACAATACTTCATGCAACAGGAACCTAAAAAAATCAGGGGTAGCTATTCTGTTTGCAGATGATGTGAACTTCAAACCAAAGAGATAAAGAAGGTCTCTACATATTAGTTAAGGGAAAACTTCAAGTGGAATAGATAACAATCTTAAATATATATGTACCAAATTTGGGAGCACCCAGCTATACAAACCAAGTATTAACAGAAATGAAAAATCAAATAAGCAATAACACAATTATAACAGGAGACCTTAACACCCCATTAACACAAAGAGACAGATCAACTAGACAGAAAAGCAGCAAAAAAAAAAAATAACAGAAATGAATCACATCTGTGAGCAAATGGACTTGGTGGGCATAAACAGAGTGTTCCACCCAGCATCAGAATATACATTCTTCTCAGCAGCACATGGGACATTCTCTAAAACAGACCATATACTAGTCCACAGCTTAAGTAAATGCGAAAGAATTGAAATTATCCCATGCATGTTATCCAATCACAGCACCATAAAACTAGAAAATAATGACACAAAAAACTGCAAAAACCCCACAAAAACATGGAAATTGACTAATACACTTCTGAGCAATCAGTGTGTCACAGAGGAAATTAAATAAGGATTAAACAATATCTACAAGCAAGCAAAAATACAAATACAACTTACCAGAACCTGTGGGATGCAATGAAGCAGTCCTCACAGGAAAAATTACTGCAGTGAATTCCCACATCAGGAAAACAGAATGAACACAAATAAACAAAATGATGCTGCACCTCAAACATCTAGAAAAAGAAGAGCAAGTCAAGCTCAAAGCCAAAAGAAGGGAGGAAATTATAAAGATCAGAGCAGAAATCAATGCAATAGAGACTAAGAAAACAATAAAAAAATCAATGAATCAAAGAGTCAGTTCTTTGAAATAATAAATAAAATTGATAAGGCCCTAGCCAACCTTATTTTAAAAAGGAAAGAAAAACCTCAAAATTCAGCAATAAGGAATGAAAAGGGGGAAATCACTGTAGAGCCTGTGGAAACACAGAAGATCATTAATACTTATTTTGAAAACCTCTACTTTCATAGACTTGATAACACAGAGGAAATGGACAGATTCCTAGAAATATATGAATTACCAAAGCTGGGTCAAGAAGATGTAAAACTGCTGAATAACCCAATTTCAATTAATGAAATTGAAAATGTAATTAAATCCTTACCAACAAAGAAAAGCCCAGGTCCAGATGGATTCATGTGTAACTCTACAAGAAATTCAAAGAAGACTTAATGCCAACACTCCTCAAACTCTTCAATGAAATTGAGAGGGAAGCAATCCTCCCTAACTCATTCCTGGAAGCAAGTATTACTCTAATACCAAAACCTGAGAAAGACCCAACCAAAAAAGATAACTACAGACCATTCTCCATAATGAACATAGATGCAAAAATTCTCAATAAAATATTGGCAAACAGGATGCAGCAAATCATCAAGAAGATTATATACCACGACCAAATGGAATTTATCCCAGGAATGGAGGGATGGTTCAACATATGCAAATCAATAAATGTAATCCACCATATCAATAGAGCTAAAAATAAGAATCACATGATCAATTCTATAGATGCAGAAAAAGCTTTTGATAAGGTCCAACACTTATTCATGATAAGAACCTTACAGAAAATTGGAATAGATGGTCTTTACCTCAATATGATAAAAGCCATCTATGACAAACCAACAGCCAGCATCATATTAAATGGCCAAAACCTAAAAGCCTTTACCCTAAAATCAGGAAAAAGACAAAGATGTCCATTATCACCACTTGTATTCAATATAGTGCTTGAAATACTAGCCAGAGCAATTAGACAAAAGAGAGGAATAAAAGGAGTAAGGATAGGAAAAGAAGAAGTTAAACTATCATTATTTGCAGATGATATGATTTTCTACATA
Organism: Dolichotis patagonum; assembly: GCA_004027295.1. Classification (NCBI taxonomy): domain Eukaryota; kingdom Metazoa; phylum Chordata; class Mammalia; order Rodentia; family Caviidae; genus Dolichotis; species Dolichotis patagonum. The sequence continues at coordinate 13,784 of PVJX010024464.1, forward strand.
GAAGACTCCCAAAACTCCATTGAAAGACTCCTAGGTATAATAAATACATTCAGTAAGGTAGCTGGATACAAAGTCAACACTCAAAAATCATTAGCATTCCTATACACAAACAACAAAATCACTGAGAGAGAAATAAGAGAAGACACACCCTTTACAATAGCATCCAAAAAAATGAAATACTTAGGAATCAATCTAACAAAAGAAGTAAAAGATCTATTCAGTGAAAATTACAATACCCTGAAAAAAGAAATTGAAGAGGATCTGAGAAAATGGAAAGACATTCCTTGCTCATGGATAGGAAGAACAAATATTGTGAAAATGGTCATTCTCCCAAAGTTGTTATACAGACTTAATGCAATTCCAATGAAAATACCACTACCATACCTTACAGATCTAGAGAAATCATTCCTAAAATTCATCTGGAACCAGAAGAGACCTAGAATAGCAAAGGCAATACTAAGCAACAAAGGCAAGGCAGGAGGTATCACAATCTGTGACTTTTTTTTTTTTTGGTACTGGGGATTGAACTCACGACCTTGTGCTTACCAGGCAAGCACTTAAGCCACTGAGCTAAATCCCCAGCCCCACAATCTGTGACTTGAAGTTATACTACAAAGCTACTGTAATAAAATCAGCATGGTACTGGAATAAAAACTGAACTGAAGATCAATGGACTAGATTAGAAGATACAATTACAACTACAAACACACTCAGCCACCTTATCTTTGATAAAGGGGCCAAACACATTCACTGGAAGTCTCTTTAATAAATGGTGCTGGAAAAATTAGCTCTTCATATGACAAAAACTAAAACTAGACCCATGCCTATCACCATGTACTAAACTAAAACCTAAATGGATCAAAGAGGGGATGGGGGTTTAGCTCAGCAGCATAAGTACCTGCTTGGCAAACACAAGGTCATGAGCTCAATCACTGGCACCAAAAAATAAATAAATAATAAATAGATCAAAGATCTAAATATTAAAACAGAAACACTAAATTTGTTGGAAGACAAAGTAGGTAGAAATCTTGAAGACATAGGGGTAGGTAGAGAATTCATGAACAAAAGCAAACTGCATAGGAAATACTTCCCAGAATCAATAACTGGGATCACATCTTATTAAAGAGTTTTTGCACATCAAACAAAATCTCCAGCATAGTGAAAAGAAAACCCACACATTGGGAAAAAATTGTCTCCCAGACAATTGTCTCTCAGACAAAGGACTTCTTTCTAGAATATATAAAGAATTTTTAAAATCAAACCCCCAAAATTCAAAGACCCAATCCAAAAATGGGCATCTGAGATGAATACACAGTTCTCAGATGAAGACATACAAAAGGCAAATAAATACATGAAAAAATGTTCAGCATCATTGGTCCTTAGAGAAATGCAAATTAAAACCACACTGAGATTCCATCTCACTCTAGAAAGAATGGACAGGATCAAGAAAACTACCAACAACAAATGCTGGAGAGGCTGCGGGGAAAAAAGGAACTCTTCTGCACTGTTGGTGGGAGTGTAAACTGGTGCAACCACTGTGGAGGTCAGTCTGGAGGTTGCTCAAAAAGCTGGGATTGGAAGTCCCATTTGACCCAGCTATTCCACTTCTGGGCATATTCCCAGAAGAACTGAAAATGTCATATCATAGTGATATGTGTGCACTCATGTTTATAGCAGCACAATTTGTAATAGCCAGATCTTGGAAACAACTCTTTTAAATGCCCATCAACCGAAAAATGGATTAAAAAGATACGGTATTTTTATACAATGGAGTACTACTCAGCTATAAAGAATGATCACATTGAGATATTTATAAATAAATGGACACAACTTGAGACAATACTCATAAGTGAAGTAAGTCAAACTCATGTGTAAATACTGTATTGCCTCTTTAGTGGTAGAAATAGTAAGAATACATAAGATACAGAATCGTCAATAAATACAGTGAAAGGATAAGAGTCTGCTTAAAAGGAAAAAGATAATATCTCAGGGAAAATGAGGAAAAAGAAAAAGGAAGGGAAGAGAAAAAAATATCTAAAATTGTATAATCACACAAAAGCTAAGATGATTGTGCTACAACTAATATTCATAGGATTCATATGTCTGGTGATCTGAGGAACTCTTAAAGAACATTATGTAAAACAACAACCCTAGTTATGCTCCTACCACCATTGTTTGAAGGCCTATATTGTCATTGTTTTGACTCCTTCCTATTGTTATTTATTTGTCTTTTTTGTTTCATGTTTTTCTAGTAATTTTTGTTTTGGTTTGTTTTTCCCTCTAATACAGAAAGGATAGGTATACATGCAGAAGCTTATACATGTGTAGAACTTCCCCTAAACAGTTTATGAAAATCCATTATATTATGTGTGATGAAGTGAACAGCTACTTTGAGGAAAAAGAGACATTGTGGTATCCATTGCTGATACCGTATCGTTATGCTGTGAAATCCAGTAATGCTATTATTCTTTGTTCAGAGTGGTTTTAGTCTGTTTTGTATTGTTTAATTTCAACATACATGAAGGTATAGACAGCTAATTTGAACAAGAACAAGAGACATTATGGCAGCCATTGTTGATTTTCCTATTGTCTGGTTTTGAAGGCCTATAATGCCTTCATCACTCTGTTCTGATCAGTTTAATACTGTTTTATTTTGTATGAATTCACTGTGTGTGAAGATATGGACAACTATCTGGAAGAAAACAAAAGCCATTATGGTAGCCACGGTAAATATCCTATTATCTTGCTTTGAAATCTGTCACTTACATTGTTTTCTTCTGATCTACTTCATTCTGTTATATTTACTTTTACCCTCTTTAAAAAAAATTAAAAGAAAAAAACAGCCAGCATCACTATTCTTATACTATGGGTCACTATTAAGTAAAATAAGGATTATCTGAACACAAGCTCCATAATATCATGAAAGTCAGATATCCGGGAGGCTGATGAGTGAGTAGCATATACACTATGGATGCACTATGCAAAATGATGAGTCACATCCCAGGTGGGACAAATCAGGATGGTAAGAGATTTCATCACGTTACTTAAAAGTGTGCTATTTAAATTCTATGAAGTGTTTATATATGCAAGTTTCCACTTAATATTTTTGGACCACAGTTAATTATGGGTAACTAAAACCACATGAAAATCCATAGGGCCCCAGTGGGCCAGCCAATGACTCCTCCCTCCATCAATAGGGCCCTGGAGGGCCAGTAGGAAAATCAGCAACACAGATGGGGTGCTCACAATGGGCAGGTGGAACTAGTTGCCAGGAAAAAGCTACAGTAGCAGTAACAATATAAGCTAACAGTTGGTAAGTTAGATGAACCAGGGAAGTGCTTGGGCACAGAGATACACAGAATAGAAGCAAACAGGTAGGGACACCATTTTTATTTTTATTTTTATTATTTTCCTAAAAAGTTTGGGGAGAACTCCAGTCACAGAAGACTACTCCCATCCCCCAAATCCAAAGGCCAAGACAGACTGATACCCAGCACAAATCAACTTGCAATCATGGCTAGAGTACACATTTCTGGGATCCAACTTGGACCTGCCACAGAACTGTAAACACTAGAGGAATGTTACTACTTTCAACTTTTTCTATCTAGTTTTCCTTTTTGTACTTAGATGGGTTGATGGGGTTTGTTGTTGTTGTTGTTGTTGTTGTTGTTTGTTTAACTGTTTTGTCTTGTTTTGTCTGTCTTTTGGTTTGTTTTTTGTGTGTGCGGTTACGTTTTCTGAGGTTTCTTTGCTCTCTCTCTCTCTCTCTCTCTCTTTCATAACTTAGATCCCTAACTTTTCTTTTGGTTTACTTTTACTCATTCTCTCCCTCTCTTTTGTCAACCACAACAGAAACACTAAAATGACACCTAGGATTTGGAGGCAGATTTATTTAACATCAGATGGGCACTTAGTAGCAATTGATTGTCATGCCCTGAAGGCCCAGGGAGGGAGTTTTTACGGGATTGCAAAAGAGGAGGGGGGTAAAAAGGTAGAGTACTTGGACGTCTTTGGTTGGTTCTCACAGTATGCATCATAGTGACCAGCCATTTCTAAGAGACAGAAGCAACTGGAACTGCAACAGGAACTGTCACCTGGGCAACTGCAGTATACTGGCTAAGAAGGCATTCTCTGCTACATTTCTCTTTTAGCTTCCCTGGAAAATCTTTGCTGGGCATATTACATGTGATCTTCTAAGACAAGGCCCAAATAGAAGCAGTAACATTAGGGTTCTCAGTGATCCTAGGGTGGACCCTAGCCAACTGTGGTAGTCAGGGATCACAAGGAGAATGATTTAGTACAGTGATGGACTGGAACTCATGCAAAACCAAGCCAGACATTCTGCCATGAAAGAAAATGTCTGAGTCCAGCCTGAGTAGGTATAGGCAAACACTAACAGATATTTGTAACCCCTGTAAGGTTTTATTTCTGTGTAATCTATCTATATATCTTTAAATGGGAAGAGTCTACTATGCTGCATGAGGATATGGCTGGTGACACAGATGCTGAAGCCTGAGCTGGCTGCAGATGTATGGGTGCCAAAACTGTGGCTTGAGCTCCTAGAACAAATGGTTGGAGCAGGTCTGGCTCTGACTATCCAGGGTTACTTGGTAAACATTTTCTGGTTAGAGTTGATGTCTCAGTCAATCAGGTCCACAGAGAGGGCTTAGGCCTTTGGATCAAATTATTTTGCTTTGGTGGCAGGTTTCCAAACAGCATCAGGAAGGAGTAGCAGTAGAGTTTTGACTGAAATAGCTTTGTCCAAGGTAATTGTAGCATATCTAGCATGTCATACTCCATTCCTAACAGAGCTACTTTCACCTGTAAGCAGTATACTCAGTATCTGCCAGGGGGTTCATTTTAAAGTGTGGTCAGCTTGAGAAGACTTTCTTAGTCAGTGCCAAGTAATCATGCCCAGATTGGTGGGCAGGTACATGGCAGGACTGAATGTTCCTCAGTTGTTCAGGAGGTCCAGTACAGCATATAGTACCTGAACAGTTAGGTCTCAACCTGAACTGAGCTTTTCGGCTTTTTGATCAGAAGGACAGTGGCTATTACAGCAGGAAGGCAAATGGGAGAAGCATGGGTTTTGTGAACTTAAGGATCCAGATTTTATAAAAGCCAGAAGCTCTAAGAAATCTGTGTAGTTTTTTTTCTTTTAATCAGTTTCTGCCAGATATTGTAGCAGAGTTTTGGTGCCTTTCCAGCAGGCAGTTTTGGTGTCATTAATCAGGAGTGGCAGCAATATTTTGTGATGGGAAACTAGCAAGGTCAGCTGTGAGAGCTTCTCCAAAGAAAGAAAACAAGTTTTGAACCTCTGGGAAGTTGAATATAGGTCAGCTAAACTTTGAGTTCAAAACTGGGATCTTAACATTTAAAGGCAAAGAGAGGCTGATTGACAGGAGTCAACCAAAGGCTCAACAAGGTATTCTTTAGGTCCAGGCAGGTGTACCAGCAGGCTGTGGGTGGCAAAAGACTGAGGCAATCTATATGGAGGGCAATAATGGTGTCATGGGAAGATCTTACACTGGCTTTATGGCAGGAGAGGTGTATTTCAGCAGTTTGACAGCCTATAAACATTTTGTACTTTTGAAACCTCTGGATATGTGGTTGAATTTCTAGCCAAGTCTCAGGTGTCATGGGAATCTTTTATGTAGGTGGGGGTTGCCCCAGGATGGAGTTTCACAATCAGAAGCAGGTGGCTGATGGATGAATCTCAGGGTCCAGGGGACTGTGGCAGAATTGTGAAACTGGAAAGGACAGAGAAACAGGCTGCCTTGCAGTGGCAAAATCTGTTGCTAGAGCCTCCCCCAAATAGTGGGAGAGTTCCCAAACTCTTGTGGCAATTGAATCCAAGTGAGCTGGCATGTTTATCCTGTCTCAGGATCTTCTTATGGGAGCAACCCACAAGCATAAGGCATCTTTTAAATCTAAACATGTAAACCAGGTGGCATCTGGGGGTAACAGTCCAAAAGGTGTGTACGGATTGGGAACCACAGTGTAACAGTCTATCAGGATCCCATATTGCTTTAGGTGGCTGACGTGTGGCTGCATGTCTTCTCATGACATCTGACAACAATGGGGGTCACAGTGAGGTGGCATGGTTGATGGCTATGCCAGAGGTGAGTCTTTGGCTTGTACCTCTTGAAGGAGAGTATTCAGAACTTCAGGATTATGGTTATGTATCTCAGGCTGATGCAGGCATCATCTTCCTTTCAGGGAAGTTATAGGACTAAACAAGAGGGAGGTTGGCTGGCTTGGTGACAGGAATTTATGTTTGGTGAGATGTCTTCTCAAGCTTCAAGTTCATGTCCAGTAGAAGGAGACAGAGGCAAGAGTCTAAGTTGCCCTGGTGATGGCATTTGACAGAAATTTTGAAGGCAGCGAGTACTATTTTGAAGGCAGAAAGTCACAGGTCTACTTCTGAATTTTGCAATGATTGAGGCCTCTTGGAAACCCAATTTGATAGAGCTCAGTATGTCCTATCTATCCAGGAGAGGTTCAGGTTGAGATGGGACTGGACAGTCAGGTTTCTAGGCATCTTTCAGATGGAGGAGGCATTTATTTTTTGTGTTCATAACCATTATAACTTGTATCCAGAGTGTATCATTGTGTATCAGACTGGATTTCTTATGGACGTCAGGTACTTTCCTTTTATCAGGTTGCTGGGTAACTGTGGTTGATAGGCTTTTTGACCTCCCTGTTTGGTATTTTTGAGAAATGCTTGACTGATTTTATCCTACGAGGCAGGTTAGACCTTTGGGAAAGGTTAAGGCAACTCATTCATCAAGGCTGACATTTCAATTTTTCCTTAGTCAAAATGTGGCACTCAGAATTGGTGACAGTCATCTCAGGTGGGTGTTAGATGACACCATCTGACCAGGATAGGCATGTCTCCAGGGAAGTCTTCTGGAGACAATGCAGACAATGACAGATTAAACTGGAACTGGCTCAATTGGTTGAAATTAGATGAGCCAGGAGTGGGGGTGAAACTGTTGGCAGCAACTGTGGTGGCCAAGAAGGGTCCTAAGGCAGAATTCACAGGAAAAATGGGCTGCTTCTTTCTTCTTTCTTTTTCCTCCTTTGAGAGAAGTTTGGTTTAATCACAAGAAAAGCCTTTTTTCCTGCAGTCAAGGACTGTATGTTCTGACTAGTTAGTTCCATCTCTGACTTCCTATGCACGTATTGTGTACAATTGACAATGGTGCAACATACAAAGTATGGGCGCCCCCCAGAGAGAAAGACCATTCAGCTACCTACCTGGCCATGCCCCACATGAGGACTTAGGTGCAACTTAGCTAAGCAGGGGTATGAGGCCTCCATTATGCCATGTCAATTGCCATAGAACTGCTGGTGAGGCCCCAATCAGCGACCGAAGCCAGTGCTTCCCAATCTTAGTGCACAGGTAGAGCAGCCTATGGCTTATGCTTTCTATTCCATTCACTCACACCTTGATTCAACAGGCACTAAGAAGTTAAACATTCCAACCCTCTTCCATTGATGGTGGTCCTGACTCTCCTTTTGCTTGAGCTGAGTAGGACTGACAGACAGACTAACTGGGTTGCCCCTGAGTTCCTTACTGGAATCAGGCAGGCAGGCAGGCAGGCAGGTAGACAGACAGACAGACAGACAGACAGACTGCATCCTCCTCCCTTTGGGGTCCATTGTGAGCTGCTCAAGTAAGGAGCTAGGAATCCTCCTCTAGACCTCTGAGGGGACTGGAGAAATCTTGAGGGCAAATCTCCCTATCAGACCTGAGAGGTTTTTGCTCCATTTGCAAGGGTCACAGCCAGTGAACAAAGAGGTTAGCATAGTTGGTCTTCTTCGCAAATGCACCAGATGCAAAGGCAACAGAAACTCTGAAATGACACCCAGAATTTAGAGGCAGATTTATTTAACATCAGAAGGGCACTAAGTAGGAATCAATTGTTCCTTAAAATGTCAGGCCTCAAAGGCCTAGTGAGGGAGATTTTTATGGGTTGCAAAAGGAGAGAGGGTACAGAGGTAGAGAACTTGGCTGTCTTTGGTTCTTACAATATGCATCACAGTGACCAGCTGTTTCTAAAAGACAGAAGAAACAAGAACTTAAACAGGAACTATATCACCTGGGCAACTGAAGTATACTGGCTGGGCAGGCATTTTCTGACAAACTACCTCACTTGATTTTATACTTTCATTTGAGTAAGCATTATCTCTTCTCTTTATGATTCACTTCAATACAGCTAGGCTTTTTCTTCCAAACCTTCTTTCTTGTGTCCTACAATTACTCAAAACTTGGATGATCATTCTTTGCCATCCAGCCTTATTCCTGCTATATTTAACCTTGTTTGTAGCTCCATCCTACCCCTATCCCTCTTAACCTCCCCAAGAGAGTAAAATCACTCTAATAAATGGGAAATCATAAAAGCACCTGGTACAAATTGGATTATATTATACAACTGTAGAGCTTGCCCCTATCATTAAAGGTATCAGGCTAACAGTTACCACAACTTATCAGTAGCCAGGTTGTGCTTGAGTCTATTGTCACTGCCAACTGTACTACTTTCACTGGGATGCCATACCTGTTATAATCATTTTTTCTTCCCTGTATCACAAAACTGTGATTGTAAGGGATCATAACCATCACTATAGTTCAGTAACAAAGCAATAGGTATTGAGTCAAATAGATAGCAACTTCACATTCTTAATATATTAGGAAGGTAGGTTTTTGGTATAAACATAAAGACTTAGAACCACCTACATCTAGAAGACATCCTAAGGGACAGACATTTCAGAGGGAAGCCTCAATACCAGAAACAAAGCTATCTAACATAAGAAATCTACAAGCATCAACACAGAAAACAAAATAAAACAGAAAATGACAAGACAAACAAGCAAAATGCAACCCCAAATGCCCAGCCCACACAGAACAAGTCCACAGCACAAAGAGAGAGAGGAAATTAGAAACCAGTCACTGGAACTTTCTGAAATGCTAGCAGCAAAAGTGAAAAAAAAATGTAAAAGGCTACAGAAAAAATAATTTCTGTGGTGGAAAAAGAAATGACCATTAAAATGAAAGAAATTAAAGTAGACACAGATTTTTAAAAATAGAGTAGCTCAGGAAAATGATGGAAATCATGAATACCCAACATAAAAAAGAAATGTAATCAATGAAACAAGTTCAATAGAAATCCAACAGATTAAAATCTCCATTGAAAGTATACACAACACACTGAATGAAGGCAAGGATAGACTATCAGATCAAGAAGACAGTAGTGCCCCTAGTGATCAGCAAAAGAAAGATATCTTAAAATAACAAAAGACCATGAAAAACCAATAAAACAGCTATATAATGAAGCAAAGAATAACAAATTGAGATTGGAGTCAGTGAAAAACCTAGAGACAGCACAAAAGCCATTAAAAAGTTCTTCACAGAAATGCCAGAAACTTCCCAAATATGGATAAAAAATCTGACATACAATTAACAAAATATATAGAGCCTCAAATAGCCATGACCAAAATAAATCTACACTAAGACATAGAACAATCAAGATTCCAGAAATTCAGCTCACAAACAAAATATTAGAAGCAACTACAGAAAATAAAAAGTCACCCACCAAGGAAAGCCTATCAGAATCACAGCAGACTTCTCAATACAAACCCTCAAATCAAGGAGACCCTGGAATGAGGAATTCAAGCCCTAAAAGAAAACAGACTTCAATCCAGATTGATGTAGTCTGCAAAACTATTCCTTCAAAGTCAATGGAGAAATAATATACTTCCATGAAAAAGAACAACTGAAGAAATTCATGATCACCAAACTAGCTTTGAATGCTTTGAAGGAGATATCTAAAGAGATAATGAAGACCACAGACACATGAACACCAATAAAAACAAGCTGCCAGACAGAGAAAGCATTTATACAGAGGAGAAAGAAGGAAATGAAAACAGTAAAATAACACAACAAGCATAAATCAGTACATATCAGTTATAACCATTAGTGTAAATGGTCTCAATTAACCAATCAAAAGAAAAAAGTCTGGCAGAATGAATCAAGAAACAAGATCCAACAATATGCTGCATTCAAGAAACACATTTAACCACAAAAGAAATTCATACACTGAAAGTCAAAGGATGGAAAACAATACTCCATGCCACAAGAACTCATAAAAAAAAGCAGGGGTAGCTATTCTATTTGCAGACTATGTAAACCTTAAGCCAAAACTTGATCAAAAGAGATGAAGAAGTTCACTATACAGGAAAAGATAACAATCATAAATATATATGCACCAAATACTGATGTAACCAACTATATAAAACAAATATTATCAGACATGAAAAATCAAATAAACACTAACATAATTGTAGTAGGGGACTGTTATATCCCACTCTCACAGATACATCAACTAGACAAAAAAAAAATCAACAAAAAATATCAGAATTAAACCAAGCCTGTGAACAAATGGAGTTGGTAGATGACTACTGAGTGTTCCACCCCAAAATATCAGAATATACATTTTTCTCATCTGCACATGGGCTGTTCACCAAAATAGACCACATATTATCCCATGAACCTTGCTTAAGTAAATAAAGAGAAATTAAAATCATCCCATGTATACCATCTAACCATAGCACAATGAAACTGAAAATCAACAGCAAAAGAAACCATAAAAACTACATAAGCACATGAAAATTAAACAACACCCTTTTACACAATCAATGGGTCACAGAAGAAACTAAAGATGAAATTAACAGTATCTATGATTAAACAATAACACTGATACAACATACCAGAACTTATGGGATACAATGAAAGCAGTCCTATGAGGAAATTTATAGAGATGAACTCTCACATCAGGAAAACAGAATGAGTTCAAATAAATAACCTAATGTTGAACTTAAAACTTGTAGAAAAAGAACAAATCAAACTCAAAGCTTGTATGAGGGAGGAAATTATAAAAATAAGAACAGAAATTCATGCAAATGAGACTAATAAAACAATACAAAGAATCAATGAATTGAAAAGTTGGTTCTTTGAAAGAATAAATAAAAGTTCAAACCATTAGCCAACTTCATCAAAAGAAGAAAGAAAAAACACAAATTCAAGCAATTAGGAATGAAAAGGGGGAAATCACCACACATCCTACAGAAATCCAGAAGATCATCAGTATCTACTTTAAAAACTTGTACTCTAATAAGATGCAAAATACAGAAGAATGGACAGATTCCTAGACAAAATCAAATTACCTAAACTAAATCATGAAGATATAAAAATTCTAAATAACCTGATTATTCAGGCAATGAAATTGAAAGTGTAAACGGTAAAAACTTACCAACAAAGAAAAGCCTAGGTCCTGACAGATTCACTGTTTGCTTCTACAAGATATTTAGAGAAGAACTAATGCCACCAATGATGAAACTACTTAAGGACATTGAAAAGGAAGCAATAGTTCAAAATAATTTCTGAAAGATAGTATTACCTTGATTCCAAAACTAGAGAAGAACTCAACCAAAAAAGAAAACCACAGGCCAATCTCCCTTATGAACAAAGATGCAAAAACTCTCCATAAGATACTGGCAAACAATGCAGCAAATCATCTAGAAGATAATACATAACAAACAAACAGGATTCATCCCAGGGATACAGGGTGGTTCAACATACACAAATGAATAAATGTAATACACCATATTAACAGTATCAAGGACAAAAATCATATGATCATCTCAATGGATGCAGAAAAAACTTTTGACTAAGTTTAACACTATTCATGAAAAAAACCCTATAGAAAATTGGGATAGCCTTTACTTCAATCTGATAAAAGTCATCTAACCAACAGCAAACATCATACTAAGTAGTAAAAAAATGAAATATTTCACTCTAAAATCAGAAACAAGACAAGGATGTCCACTATCACCATTCCTATTCAATATAGTTGTGGAAACATTAGCCAGAGCAATTAAACAAGAGAAAGAAATAAAAGAAACAAGGATATAAAAAGAAAAAGTTAAATTATCACTATTTGCAGATGACATGATACTCCACATAGAAGACCTTTAAAAATCCACCAAAAGACTTCTAGGTTTAATAACAAAATTCAGCAGTGTAACTGGATATAATAACACTAAAAAAAAGTCAATAGTATTCCTTTATACAAGCAACAGACTCAGAGAGAGAAACTAGGGAAACCACACCTTTACAATAAGACACAAAAAACTGAAATACTTAGGAATCAATCTAACAAAGGAAGTAAAAGATCCATACACTGAAAATTACAGTACTGTGAAAAAGGAGATTAAAGAGGATATCAGAAAATTCAAAGATATCCCTTTTTTATGGATAGGAAGAACCAAAATAGTGAAAATGGCCATACTCCCAAAACTGTTATACAGATTTAATGCAATACATATCAAAATACCATTAGCATACCTCACAGAACTAAAGAAAATATTCCTAAATTTCATTTTGAACCAGAAGAAACCTAGAATAGCAAAAGCAATTCGTGGCAACAAAAACACAGGGAGCATCATAATCCCTGACTCGAAATTATACAACAAAGCTACTGTGATAAAATCAACATGGTATTGAAAAAAAAATTCAGTGGAACAGATTAGAAGATGCAGATGCAACTCCAAACACATTCAGCCACCTTATCTTTCACAAAGGGTCCAAACATTGACTAGAAGATAGTCTCTTTAATAAATGATGCTGGAAAAACTGGCTTTCCATATGCCAAAGGCTAAAACTAGACCCATATCTATACCATGCACTAAAGTCAAAATGGATCAAAGATCTTTCAAGACAGAAACACTAAATTTTTTGTGACTTTGTTACTCTTCTCTCATTACTGAGACAAAATATCTGACGTGCAAAATTAAGGGAGGAAAGATTTATTTAACTAACAGTTTGTGACAGTTTCAGTCTATAATCAGCTGGCTCCAAGGAGCAAATATTCATGGAAGCAAAAGCAAAAAGGGAGGAGAAAGCAAGCAAGAGTCTTTGCCCTCCTTATATTGCATGTAGGCTGGCCACCACAGGGTGGGTGTAGCACTCACACCAATAATCTCAGCATTGGTCCATGAATCAATCACAAATTCTAGAAGCATTCCCCCATGACTGCATGATGCTTGAAGGGGAGACATCTAGACACAAACCAAACATATCACTCCTGTCCTCCCAAAGACTCATGCACTTCCCTTTATGAAAAACACATTTAGTATATCTCTAAGAATTGCCAAAATCCTAGCATTTTCAGCACTGCTGAAAAATCCAGGTCCCAAGTCTCCTTGAAGATGCAAGGCAAGCTCTTAGATGTGAGCCTCTGTATAAATGAAAAGAAAGTTAAACACTAACAACATTCAGCGGTACAAGATAAACATTACCATTTCAAAATGTACAAACAGGAGGATACAAATTAATGAAACCAAAGCAAGTCCAACATCCAGCAGAACAAACATTAAGTCTTATACTTCCATGTGGAATATCCCATGCAACCTGTGGCAAGTTGTGAACTCCGAAGGGTTTGTGTGGCTCCACCACTATGGCACCTCCAGTGCTAGTGGTACTAACTCAGGGATTCTCTCTTTGGCCTGATTTGCCTCCTCTTTGCTCTTTTCCTGCAGATGATCCATATTCCTAGATTCTCCACATTTCTGAGGTCTCTACTGCACCTTTGGTTTCACCTTCATAGCTTCACACACTGCCTTTTCAGGTCTCCAAGGCCTTCTGACATCTAGGTGGAAGCTGCTTTAACTTCATAACTTGTGTTCTGCATGCATCTAAAACCAGAATCACGTGGATGACGCCATGGTCTGCTTCCAGTTGGAAGAGTAGCTCCCTCTCTCCTGACTGTAGGGGTCCAGTGTCTGGATCACTAAGCACTCTGCGTCCAAATCTGAGGAACAAATTCTCCATACTGCTGCCATTCTGGGACCTTGTGCTATGCAGCTGTCTTCTCAAAGCAAAGTCTTTTGCCTCTGCAGATTTTTTTTTGGGGGGGGGTGATTTTTTTTTTATTTAAAAGAGAATAAAACAAAAGGGGGCAGTACAGAGCAGATCAGAAGAGGACAACATAGGCAACACAGTACTTTACATTAAGTCAACTGGACATCAACAGTATCGAACACCATATCTCTTACTCTGCTATAGTTGGGCATAGTTTCAATTACAATAATATCAAACATAACACAATAGTATAAAGCCATGCATAGAGTGAAAGAATTCCAGGGCTTTCTGAGCCGAATAACAGAAAATGATCAATGAGTATTATAATATCTCATTTTTGATAAAAAAGAAAAAAATTTGTTTGAACTATCACACATATTCAAATTCCAATGAGACACAATGTGGTAGATAGAACCAATGGTAATAGAACAAAAAAAAAAGCATGGTAGGACTTCTAAGAAGGATAATATTAAATCAGCAATAGCTGTCATAATGTTTTCTTCAAAACAGCTGTTCA